>VXBL01005643.1:415450-484115 GCA_013400195.1 Aramus guarauna | reverse complement strand
CGGCACATGGGAGCGGGGGGGTGGGGGGAGAGAGACTCAAATGAAATCCAGACCTAGAAAGCAGTTTCTTTTTCCCCTCTCGCTTCCCCCCTCTCCTCCCCCGGCTTCTGCTGGAACCANGGGAAGAAAAAATAAATAAAGGAATCGGCTGAAATCCACCCGGAGCGTGGCTGTTTCTCTCCTTAAAGTGCAGAAGCTGCTGGAAAGGTAGGAGGGCAGAGGCAGAATATAACATATTAAAAGATCAATAGCCTACCTGAAATCCGGTCCCTCTCCATTACTACGGGATATATTTAGCATCCGCGTGTCACGGCCGTCCCTTTTTTCGGTGGCGTCCCCTTCTTTCCCCCACTCTCCCTCCCTCCTTGCCTTGCCTCCTCCTCCTCCTCTTCCAAAAAAAGCTCTTTGTCTGGTCTAATTTCTTCAATCTGTTGCAATCATGAATGCATCCAAATTACCACATTTCCATGTGCTGATCATATGTTTGTGCTCCAAACTGAAGTAGCTTTGTCTCTTTGAAATGAAAAGGAAGAGTAAGAGATGAAGAGAAAGGAGGAAGAAAAAAGAAAAAGGGGGTGCATGACCCGAAAAATCCTGTAACTCCCTGAAATACTCCACCAGGCGCAGGAAAACTGGAAATCCCAAGTCCTCTGTAAAACAGTCTTAAAGCTACAGCATGTGAGCGTCCAGGGGAACACGCCAGCCTCCACAGCTCCCTCTTAATATCCACCAGAAGATGCTGAAGGAACTTGGCTCCTCACAATAACAGAGCGAACAACTCATCCAGCTTCTCAAATCTCTCCCCGTTTCCCCAGTCTTATTTTCCTGCTATTTCCTCTATCCCCTCCTCCTTCCTTGGCTCCAGCATTTTAAAAGAGCGCAGATCCTGCGCGTTCCCCCTCCCTGCCAGGTCTGAAGTTTCGATTCATGCATAAACTATTCCGCTGATGAAGGCTGACTTCACTCCCAGCACAGCATCATGGGCTGCTGCTGCTGCTGCTGCTACCAGGCAGGACCCGAGCACCGCACATGTTTACTCGCCCTGTGCAACCCGACCGAGAGCTTCGCTGCCGGCCCTGGCACCAAGCCCCCGCTTCGCCTTCCTCCCTCCTCTGCAAAGCGGCGATACGGGGAGGATTTCTGCAGCCAGCCCGAAAGCGATAGTGAAAGTCTCTGCCCCGGGTAGATGTCCTTGGTCTTCTCCTGGGTCCCACGGTGGGGTCTGAGAGCAGTTTTCCTTCCCCGCGATGCCCAGGCAGGGCACGGGGATGCAGAGGGAGGGGAGCAGCCCTGCGGAGCCGGTCACCAGATCCTCCTCTCTCCAGCCGGGATGGAGGGATGCACGGCTGCGGCGATGGGCTGGCCCGCTCGGAAACTTCCACTTGGCCGGTGGCCAGGGCAGGCAGCGGGAACGCCGTGTTAGCACCTCCGCCGAGACGGTGCCCGCGCTGCCCAGACCGCCCCACGCCACCCTCCCGTGTCATCCGCCGCCGATTCCTATTGCTAGTGCAGAGCCTGAGTCACCCAGCCAGATGCAGGGGCACAGCCTCTGCCCCCGAACCGGCACACGAGCTATCCCTCCCGCAGGCACGGCGGGGATGGCACAGCTGCTATACAGGAGCAGGAGCGCTCAGCACCATACATGTAACATTGTTTTGCCTCCAAATGCTCACGGTTCACATGGAAAAATCACAAGTGTGGTAGCTGTGACAGAGCTCAGCACCTTCCCCCATAGCATGGGCAGAAGGGCAAATAGTTTCCTGGCTGGATGATTCATCTCCCATTAAACTCCCAAGGAAAGACTCCAGGTGTTGCTCGGACCTTTGCACAGCCTGGACCTACCTTGCATTGCTTTTCAGTATGAAAAATCCCAGCAAACGTGCGTGTTTCCCCATACAGCAGCTGATGGGGAGTCACTGTCGCCAAACCAGAGGAGGAACCCACCCACGGCCGAGCAGCAGGCTCAGGCCAGCACCTCCACCGCACGCCAGGGAGCAGGTCGCTGGTGGGAGGCAGTCCCAGGACGGTCCATCCCTTCTAACCCCCAGTGGGTTATTCCTTGGGCAGGGAGGTTTAGATTCCTTCCCAAATTCCTGTTTATTCTCTATTTGCTATTAAAGCTCTGTGTGTTCCTGCTGCCAGTGCCCAAGGCATTAGAGAGGGGACAATAAGCAATGTTTTCCCAGGCACAGACCAAAACCATGTTTCCTGCCTGAGACCTCGAAGGTGCCAAACACAAAGCGAGGACCCAAGGGAGCGGCACAGCCTCGTGCAGCACAAAATCCAGTCCACTGCCTCCACCGAGCAGCCTTTATTGCTGAGCTCCTTACGCTGGAAAGGAAAAGCTCAGGGGAAGTATCAAGAAAGGAAGAAGGTGAATGGAAAGGAAGAAGGGATGGGGGCAGCACACATTTGTCGACTTTAACCCATCGAGACCCAGCTGGTCAGGAGGGAACAAGGCAAAGGCATCGTTTCTCACAGCGCAGATCACCACAAGGCACTACTCAGTGAAGTCAATCCAACGATTAATATGATTAAACTTTAAATTCATAAAACCTCCAGGTAGATGCTCTCATTCAGACTTCAAGTCCTCCAGTAAATTTTAATGGATTCACTTTCACGGCGCGGTTGCGTGTCCCCATTTGAAGCAGCGCTCGCAAAGCGCTCCTGCCACCGCCGTCTGCGTTTGAGAAATTCGGGTGCTCAGCCGCACCGTGCCCACAATGCCAGCATCGGGGTTTGCTCCCTGCGAAGTTGCGGTTCCAGCAACCCACATGTTCCAGGGCTGGGGGGTCCCCCACTCTCCTCGGTCTTTGAGAAGCTCTCCATGGGCCTGTTTAAATGAGTATTTGGTGGTCTGCGTATCGTACAAGTCTATATAAAGATAAAACATATTGCATTTTTAACACTACTGTTAAAAGGGTATTTTAGGTGTTAGAAGAGTCCCCTGGCTGGGGCTGTTTTCTCAGGGTTCAAGGCCCCCCAGGGCTGTCTTTTGGCAGAGCTAGGAGGAGAGGGAAGAAGCAGGAGCAACTTTTAGGAAACCACCGCTATCTGCCATATAAAGAATAAACCCAATTTCCATTTGCAAACAAGAAGCTGAAACAAAGCAGGAGCCTTGCTCTGCTGCAGCCCTGCACGTGCTGAGGCTGGCACAGGGGTGCACGCTTTCCCTCGCCCCGCCTGGCAGATTTAAGCATTTCCACGGGTGGCAGCCAGCAGGAAGCACTGCCAGGTGCAGAGAAAGCTCGGAAGGAAATCACAAGAACGAAAGTAAACCCAACCCTGCTCCAGGCTCAGTCTGAATTTTCTCTCTCACACCTTTTCTAGGCTAGCCCAGCAACACCCAAGCCCTCTGCTAAGCGATACGCTGCTTGCTGCGCACCAACGTGCAGCGCAGCAGGGAAGGTGCGGTGAATGAAGACAGCACAAGCTCACCCCCAACCACGGGCACGGAGGCCTTGCCAAAGCGTGGGACCTGGGTGGGCAGCCAGGAGAGGATTTGGGACTAGTGGCACTGCCACCGGCCACAGCAGCGGCCACCATGGTACAGGTACCTGCAGGTATTCAGGTAGATCCTATCTGCAATTCTTCATCTTTCTCTCTCGCTTTACGCTGTGATTACGTTCCTGTGGCCTTCCATCCAACAGAAGAGTTATTTTCTTTTTCCCATAGTCACAGTCAGCCACTTCTACCACGCTTTTAGCAAACCAGCCAGGTTTTAACCTTACAACCCCAGCCCTGCTGCTGAGCGAGCTGGAAAGGACGAACGCTGCAAGTCCATGCAGGGATCAGAGGTTCAAACTGCATTGACAAAGGTGCCAGAGCAGCCAAAGACCTCCAGGGCCTGGAGAGGCAGGAAAAATGGGGATTCAACTGGTTCTTTCACAAGCTCAGCTATCTGCAGCGTTAGGGAGCTGGGAGGAGAGTACAGAGGGGGAGGACAGTGCAGCGGAGTGGAACATACCTACATCAAATTATGTTCAGTGAAGCGTTTTCACATGAGGAAATGCAGGTCCCAACTCAAACAGTGCAATCAAGTGTTACTCCATTATATTCCCCACATGCCATTTACCCCCAGGCTGGACCCAGCCAGCAGATGACAGTATCTGAGCCTCCGCTGACTGCTCCAAGAACCTTTCATTTACATTTATGTGAGCCTTGAAGATATGGAAGAAAGAAAATGCTGGCTAAAACTCTCCTTTTTCATTTAAAAAAACCCAATGACCAAACCAAGGAGATACCCCTCAGTCCAAGGGAGGTACTTATCCTCTGCTTATGTTTTCCTTCCTGGACTCCTCCTTACCATCAGTCTTGCCCTGTCAAGACTCGCACCTTGAGTCCCCAAAATGGGGGGGGGTTACTCTGTACCTGAAGGTCTGTGGTCATTCCCCACTGAGCAGGAAAGCAGGATTGCTGATGGTATTATTATATTTGCTCTTTGGAATGCCAGCTGTTTGCTCAGCACCCTCCTGCCTCCGGGGCAGGTCACTGCAACAGCTCCTACCTGGCGGAAGGAGCCATCAAGGAGCAAAGTCTTCAAGAGAATTACCACCGGGGTCTCAGAAGCAGACAGATTAAAGGAAGGAAGATTGCAGCAAGCCCTGCAAACACCCATGGGAGTTGCCTTTCTTTTCTCTGGGTTTATTTAACAAGGCAGGGCACAGGTTGCATTACACACTGCTCCCCTCCGCCATCCTCAGAGCAGCTTGCCCCAAGGAGCCCCGGAGCCACCCCAGCCGTGACACAGCGAGCCCGGCTGCCCGCACATCTCCGGGGTCGCAGCCAGCTGAAAAGCTGCACAATTATACCCAGGCGTGTTCCAGCCAGGCAGCACGGGCTCGTGGGAAGCAATGCTCTGCTCCTGCATGTTCAAAGCAGCTCCTCTGGCGTGGAGGAGAGACCTCCCACAAGGACAGACCTGCTGAGATCTTTGTTTCACCTTGAGAAAAGCAGGTCCTAAACACAGGGATTTTCAAAATACTGCTGTCTACAAAGCAATCGCAGGCAAGGGGCTCTCTCTGCATGGATTTCACCGTGTTACTGTACTACAACACAACAGAGATGCTGCCTTGGTGCGACGCAGCCCAAAGACACCACCGTTGCTTTAAGTCCTGATTGCTGAAGAAGGGCCAATCCACTGAAGGAGAGACAATGCTCCAGAATTGGGCAGCAGACCTTATTTTTGCTTAGTGACAGAATCATCCAGGCCTGACACTTCTCTGAACATCAAAACATGTTTTGACCAGAAATTAAACTACAAAAAAATTAAACCAAGGAAGGACTGCTCCATTGAGCCAATCAGGAATGCCTCTTGCTACTGGTACTTTCCTGGGATCTTGTGCATTGCTTTCACGGCTACCAAAAATTCGGCAGAGAGACTGCATGCTTTGCAGCTCAGCCCTGACCATCTGCAGTGCTTTATCCACTAGCCCAACTGCAGAGCTGCCTTACAAACAAGTCATCTCTCTGCAACAAAGGCCATGAGCGGCTGCGCTCTCCTCTCTTTTGCAGTCCTAGACACAAGATAAATATAGCACGGAGTAAATCGGTGCTCTCTGCCTAAGGTGCAATTATGGGTTTTGGTAAACACTAGCCACCGCTGGATGCGCCGGCCTCGGAGGCTCAGAGGATGCCTGTGGTGGGCAGCCAGGGCTCGGGAATTTGCCTCTGCCCACGTGATGAGGGACACCAGACTTTGAGGGGAAGAGGGAAAGTTGAGTAGCCGCGAGCTGGTCTGCCAACATGCCCAAGAGCAATTTCCAAACTGACGTTTCAGCAACAAAAAGCGAAGAAAATAAACACCATGGAGAGACGCATGTATTCAACTGAGAGAGATGTGACCACACACAGCTGCTTAGGTAACCAGCACTGCATGAGCCAGCACATACAGACCAGGTCAATACACACCAACCCTCCCCTTCGGTTCATTTTCCTGCGTTGCTAAGGGGATGGGTGGCAGGCATCGCACCCCCCCCACACGATTCCATAAGTGTCCCACTGCTCCAGTGCCCGTGGACACCTTGGCTGGAAGCACATCCTTTCCTTCCCCAGCCCCAGGAAGGTTCCTCCCCGCCTGCTTCACCAGCTCCTGCACAGGCATCTTGGGCCAGCCACGTCCCAGGGTGGCCATGCCCCTCACCGGACACGGGCCGGGGCTGGCAGAGATGATAACAAACATATTTCTCTTTTCCAGGGCACTGTGCTCTCCTCTAGTGGACTGGGCTGCATTTCTTTCCTCCATCCTTCACAAAAAAAAGCATATTCCACTGTCATACCCCTTCCCTGCTCTCCCACCTCCTCTCTGCTGCAGCTGACACGAGGTTCTCTCAAAAGGGCGTCAGAAGCTTATTGTGGAGATGCCTGGTCCTAAGGTGGTAAATAACCTCACTTAGGGACTACTGCTCCTGTCCTGGAGGAGTGGTACTCTGCACCTCTACATCTCCTTCCTTTGGGGGAACCCTGCGGACCTCATCAGCACATCAACAAACCCATATCCCATTCCAGTGAGGAAGACGTTTATCTTAAGAGTCAGCAGCTAAAGCCTCCAAACATTACGGAACATTAAATCCCCAGTCATTCCTGAAATACTGATTTATATTTCACTGTCTCTGGTTTCCTCACACCAGAGCCCACAGTGCCAGGTGCTGTACGAAGAAAGCATCAAAGCATCTATCTACTCACCTGTGATGTCCAGTAGCCTTTTGGGGCTATACCTAAGAGTGGCGATGGCTCACGGGTATTGTAAGGGAACAGGACAAGCCAGTGCTCTGCAACCCCTCAATAGCAAGCAGCCCACGGCACCTATCACTATTCCTTAATTTCTTAGCCATGCACACAAGCGCCTGCGCTCCCTCATTCACTGTAAGTAATGCACATCTCTGCTCGAAGCACATGGGAGCCCCACAGGACTCCCCAGGCACCCTGGAGTCCACGTGTCTGCGTTATGCAAGCACCACGCTCGTGTGTCCGTGCAGGAAACCAAGCACCTGAACCCAGAGCAGCCTTTTTGCTTTAACTTCTTGTTGCCTGGAGTTCGGATTTCCTGCAGAGCCGCAATCGTGGAGCTGCGCTGCTGCAGAAGGGACTCTCCAGGTTGGCTGGTGACCAAGCTTTACCCTTTGCTACTTCACCCTCGTGATGAGAAAGACCAAGAGGACACGTGTCAAACGAGGGCTTGTCACTAGGGAGCCCGAGGAGAGCAAGCTGTGCATGTGGCCGCTCTTTGGCACGGAGATCTGCACAGCTGGGGTGACCAGTGCTGTGCTTTAAACAAAGGGGAACAGAGGCTGCCCAAAGAAACTCATGACCTCATCTAAGGACACATCCAAAGCAATGAGGCTGCAACCACAGGTCTGTAGTTAACCCTTCGGCTGCTCCACCAAGGTGAAAGGAACAGTCTGCGCAAAAAACATCACGCTGCAAAGAGATGTTGTGCATCCCCACAGCTTCCAGCCGGACCAGAAGTGCCACACTCTCAGCCTGCACCCCAGTATGGCAACAGGAAGCTAAAAAAGGATGCAGTAAAGGTTAGGACAGTCTGAAGGTCTGAACCAAGGCTCCCAAACTCAGTTTGCTCAGATAGCACGATTGCACGTAGAGGGCTGTGCTGTGTGGTGGGGTACCCGTGTCTGAGCTGCAGGAGACGTGTGCCAGTTCTGGCAGCATTTCCCTGGGGAAAAAACTCAAAGACCTAATGGTTTTTACAGCACTCAACTAGCTTACGTAACGGTAATCATGTACGCTCGACTAGGGAGCCCCTGGCTTTTGACATTTCTTTTGTTTATTTCCACTATTCTGGTTAACCTGCAACCTCACATAAGCCAATTTCTAAAGTTGTTCCCTTACAGACTCCAGGCATAAAGAGAGGAGACAGTCCTCAGGGCAAGGTGCTAAATCAAGAGATGGCAACAGCGAGATCTATTGGCGTATCTACCTTTAACTCCCTGCGTGAATTTGGAGCATCCCAAATTACCAAACCCTGCTGAAATCAGATGTTGAAGTGATGATGCCAATTTAAGCTATGCCCACAGCTATGTGTGTTCAGCTCTTCCACCCACCCGGCCACACATCTTTCCGTCTCAGTGCCCATAGGGAAGGATCCCCACATTCACAGGCGATGCAAAAAGCACTGCTTTCACCTTCTCTGCTGCTCTATTTGCCCCAACTACCAAATGGGAACGTCAATAACTATTAAGGGGAAAATGCAAGGCTTAACCAGGGAAAAGCAAAATAGGACAAGAACTATCTGTGCATGTCTTGTTGAAATTTTCACATAAGACTATATTCTCTCCACTTTATTAATTCTAGCTACCAGCTCCTACAGAGACCTCCTGGGTGCACTGGGCAGCACGGCAGTGCAGTGCCATCATGGTCAATGAGATCCTAAAACTCGTGCCCTGAGCAAAAGCTCACAGGCTCACACCACAACCAGCACCTTTGAACCATCTCGCTCATCCTGCATCTCCAGCCCACGCTTGCCCACCTGCTGTGGCTTCTGGCCCCTCTGTCTACCCCCATCAACCTAAAGGGCGGACAAGGGGCTCAAGCTGGAGCAAACATGCCTGGCATGAGAGTCCCTCCACTTTATACCAAACTAAGTATTTAGACAGTACAAGACACACTGCCCCAGTGAAGGTTTCATGACATCAGTGAGTGTCCCTTTCTAATGCAACCCAGATAGCTGGCCTTGAGCTTCGTGACTCTCTAAATTATGCCCTACGCTTCCAAAAAGCACTGAGACAAGTTGTGGTTGATCCTTAGCCAACTGCTGATGATGCAGAAGTGGGGCCGCTTGCGCCCTGTCTTTTTTGGAAGGAAAAGCTGTGCCTGCCCTGGACTGCAGCTGGCCCTGGCAGCGCGCCCCTGCTCCGCTCGGGTCGGCTCCAGGCAGCCGTGCAGCCAGACAAAGGCCGAAACAGGAAAGCTGAGGCACCTGCTCCCCTCCCACCCCTTTGGGACTTCTCACGAACAAAGCACCTGACCCACAAATAGCACTGGTCCAAGAGCAGTTCTGCTGCAACACAGCTGGAAGGCATCCTCGTCCCTGCATTCACCTATACAGAAAAAGAAAAAAAAAAAAAAAGCCCATACTGGTTTAGCTAAATCAGTAAACTCTACCTTTTTCTGGACCCTCCTGCATTACCCCCGCCGGGGAAGTTCCTTCCTCTTAGCAAAAACTGAATTCTAGGCTGGAAACAAATCAAAGTACAGAGCACAGCTGGCTGCCCGAGAGGAACACAATGCCGATTTCTTCCACTCCAACTGCTCTGGGGCTGTTTTCTGGCCGGCTCGGGAACACATCGCTGCTCCGGATGGCAACTGTCAGCACATATTTCTCTTTCAAATTCACCAGGTACAGTTGTAGGAAAATGAAGTGGGAGCAACTTCCCTGACACGCCACTCTTAACTCTGCAAAAATATTGCCCTGAGCTACCCACATCAGGCAGCAGCAGCATTTTAGGGCCCACAATTTGATGGCGCCTTTTATAAAGGACTTCTTCCCACTCCTCCTTCTCTGCCCATTCCCAATTGCATGTTGAACAGAACCTCCAAACCACTCACAAAACTCAACCTTATGGGCAGGGTCCCGTGCCCTAATTGAGGGGGACAGTGCCAAGCCCCATCCATCTTCCTTGTCCTTCCAGTCCTCTAGCTGAGGTCCTCCCAGATCCTGCTATCAGGCTGCACCCCAGGATGGTGCTCCTCTCCACGGCGTGCCACAGCCCTGAGCCGGCCCGTCATCGAGCTGCAGGGGTGAGGACCGGTGTGACTAGCAACGCTGTGGAAAGAGCCCGTGGTGATCTCAGCTCCACGCATCTTCCACTGAACGGGCCCTGGTTTAACTCAGCACCTCCAGGGTGCTGGACATCAGAAGGAGCTTCTGTACCAATAATTGTGGTCCTCATTACAACCGTGAGACACTTGAACGCTGTCTTAACTCGGCATCTCCCCCTTCCCAGGGCATTCCTCGGGTATGCATGATATTAACTCCACCTTTGCAGCTAAAGAAAACCAAACTGAGACAAAGCAGAGAATTCCCATATCCCTAAACATAGCTACCTAAAGAAATTATGGTCCCCTACAGTCCTATGGGGATATGGGTTCCTCCAAGAAGCTTATTCTTCCCATCCTAAAGTAAGCGCTCTCAGACACTTTCTGACAGCCTCTAGCTCTTTCCTTGACCAGCCCAGATGCAACAGGCCTGTAGGAAACAAAAACCAAAGCTCCAAAGCCCTGGAACTGCTGCTTACTGAACGATGCTGGATGCCAATGCCATACAACCACTTTCAAAGGGACAAGAAGAATTGTGAGGAATCACAGAATAAGTTTTCCATAAGAGAGGTCAGTGTCAGATCTCCAGGTTCCTACCGTCACCACATGCCCCGAGGCAATACGTGGTCTGTGGATGCCTGTGTAGCTATCCAGATCCCAAGGGTTGGTGGCTGTGGAAACGCATGTCATCCCTTTCTTTGTTTAGGGTGGCAAAGAGCCCAAAGCAACCCCCTTTTGCAATGCTTCACTTGCAACCACTGCTCAGTCATCCCAACGCCAATTTATCTTTTACAGGAACAAAAGCTTCTGAGCACAAGGCCAGATGTGCAGAGGGGAAAATTTGGACCTGAAACAAGGGGAAATTGAGCTGCAGTTATACGGAGTCATAAATATTTACTGCAATGTAAACTGGAGCACTGAGCTGTTCATTTGATTTTTAACTTGAAAAAAAATATCAAAATTTAAAAGGTCTCTCACCAGCAAAAATGGAAAAGCATATAATTAGAGTTTAAAGAAAACAAGCTTGAACAAATGCGCTGTGTCTTTCAATTTAGATTCTCTACACTCCAGCTACCTTTGGAGCTGTACCAATTCCCCTTTCTGTCCTCGGACATACATGCATGAAAACATGCCGTGCCAGGGCCAGGACTGCAACCTTGGTTTTGCACACGCAGAAGATAAACACGCGTGTCAGTTCAAAACTGCCAGCTTCTGTGCTGGTGGCACGGTCTTGAAGCCGCAGCTTTGCACTGCGGCTCAGTTCTTGTGTGAACGATTGCTGCCGCGAAGCTTTACCACCCAGACCAGTAACAGCAGCTCCACACTAAATTATCACTCGATGCATTTTTCCTACTGTTTGACAGTAGTTTGGAGCGCAGCAGCCCACTTTGACCATATTTACAGCATCCTACTGATACCTCACAATATTGGGGTTGGAGACGGTAACCGTGAAGCTTCAGATGCAAAGCAGCAAGCGTCCCAGCGGCAGGACAGCGTCACGGCACGCCACGTCCCGTCACCCTCGTGAGTGCCACAACGTGAATACCTGTCCTTGCGCTTATCACTAGCGTTTGATGAGGGCCAGGCAGGCAGTGCCACAGCTCCCCGGGCGTTCAAGCGCGCGCTGAACCGGACGTCTGTGACTAATCCCCATTCCACATGTGCCGATGCCTTGATACAGCAAAACGCTGAAGTCACCGCTCCAGGAAGGTGGCTTTCTCCTCCCACCCACACAGAGGGAAAAGCTGAAAATGTCTGTTTTGATAAGTACATCTGGGAGCTGAGACAGGATATGAGGGCTGAGAAGATGAATTGAAATAGCAAATCGAGCCCGGAGGGAGCAACCGCGAGTGGCAGAGAGATGAGGGGTCACCACAGCCACGGGTGAAAGCCCTGGACCAAGAATGGCCAGAGCAGGGTGTCGAGGAGGAGAGTGGGGTTTTTGGGGAGACAGGCTGATTGCAGCAAGCAGCAGAGACAACTGTCAACATCCCAGAGAAAACAGGGAGGCAATGCCAGGGGAAGGTTATACATCTCAGAGAAGGAAACGTGAAGGAAGATTCTGATTGAAGCAAATCATCTGCTACGAAAGAAGAACGCCTGTGATCAGAGAACCATTTAGGCTGGAAAAGACCTTTAAGATTATCGAGCCCAACAGATGTACAAGTGACTCCGATTCTTAAGAGAGATGCTTCCCACAGGGGTTTGGGCCGTGGAGCACCACAGGTCCATCGGGGCAGGCAGAGCCAGCCAAGGGGGTCGTCTAAGGGAAGAGCCCAGAAACGGGCTGTCTCAGCTTCCTTTGGGGTATTTGAGATAAGAGTGAAATTTTCTACTCGCAGAGGATAATTTGGGTCAGGCCAATGCAGGTAAGCAGCAGGGACTTGTCTCTGTCCCTGGACAGACCCGACCTCCACGCACACGCAAGCGGAGCACGCGGGCTCGGGCGCTCGCAAGCACCCAGACGTCTGCGACTGCTTTCTCCAGGCTGGGAAACACCTTTTGCAAGCAAGAAACCCTCCCACCTGCTTCCTTCTGAATCAGAAACAGCTTCAGAAACATTAAGCTGCAATTAGGAGTGTAAATTTAGTCACAAGCACATATAATCCATAAATCTCCACTTCCAATAAAAAATAATAGGAAAGAGCTGCTAATTAGTAAAGCTGTATTTCAACCTCGGGCTATTCCTGCTTTCTGTTGCCCTGTGTTAGGCCCCTTGAACTGAGATAGGGCTTTCTAATTATTCTCTCTGGATCCATTATTCAGTAAGTAATTAATCTTTTATTTTATATTGCTCTCTTTTCATAGTTTTGTGGAGGGTTTGTTTTTTTTTTTAATATAAATACTCTGCTTTTCATATATATATATATATACTGCTCTCTACAGCATAGAGCGCTCTGTATTTATTAGCAGCCAGCTTTGCGTTTCAAACCACGGCCAGCAGACAGGAGGCGTGATTTCTGAGAGTTACCTCTTGCATTCTCTCTTCTTTATTATTTTATTTTTTTTTATTGGATGAGGAAATTTCAAAGAGACAAATTCATGCAGCTTACTTGGACTTGTCTGGTCACTGAGTCTCCGAAGTCTCCCGCTGGAGGTCCGGGTGATTCCTAAAGCAAGAAGAAGGTTTGAATGGGCCAAGGGAGTTCATTCAGTGTGTGCAGAACAATCTCCCCACTATGACTCTACATCGGATGAGGCACATTTTCTGTTGGGAACCTGTTATGCACAATCATCTCTGTGATCAAAGGACTGTTATATGTTATTTTAAACAGAAAACCACCTGAAGAGAGACCTCCACCTTTCCCTGAAGATGTGAAACATTATTATTCAAACATATCAAACCCACAAAGGTATTTAGGGTTTCCAGAAACACCAGAGAGAACTTCAGAAATCATTATGTGGGACATGCACCTCCACCTCTTCCTCCAGGATATTTTATCCTGGAAACAAGTGCAGCACTTCCAGAGACAGGTTTCCTTGCAGAGAGAGGAAAGCCCAGGAACTGAAGGACCAGCACACGCCCAGCACCGGCAGAGAGCTCAGCAAAGAGGTTCCTGCAAAGAAACCACTTCCCAGAGGTGTTTGGCCTCTCCAGCCAGCTCAGCCGCAAGGACAGCAGTGGCTCAGCATCACGGGAAAGCAAGGGCTGACTTTCTGGGTAGATTGCACCCAGCATCCTGGGAACACGTTGCATACGAGAACCCTGTCACGGGGTTAGACAGACGGAAACACGAGCTGCACCAGTGCTCCAGGCAGAGGCTAAGCCAGAGCCCAGCATTCGTCGTACCCAACGGGGTAGCGCACCGCTAATTCACGTGCGCTGTGATATGTGGACATCTCAAGCCACCCTACATCATACATTACTTTAAAGGACTAAACCCAGACACATCTGTCTCCTCCATTCCCGTACCCGCTTCAGAAAGTGATCGGTAACTCCCAGATGCCCGCCTGCCTCGCAGACTCCAGGACCTGCTGGCTATGGCAACATTTCTAATCCATCAGCAACTCATTTAATTCCTCTGTCGTCCCAGCTGCCTTTTTGTACAGTGGTGATTGCCACGACACTTGTGTCCCAGGTATGCCAAACAACTCAGCAAGAACCAGAACTCGCCTTTGGTTAAAACGTAGCCATACGCAGAAACTGCATGTTGGTCAGTGCCTCAGTTTCTCTTTTCTTAGCACAGGAAAAGCTGACACAATAAATGCAATGAACCACCTCATACAGGATGCTGTAACTCCTAAACTACCTCAAATATGATGATTTCCCAACAGCGGAATTCCCAGAAGGTCTGGAAGCTCTTCAGTCTCTGGTGGGAACCACCTCAGATACCAGAGCTCCAGAAGGGAGCTCTGTCAAGCTCCAGAATGGAACCGCAGAGGCTCCTCAGCTCAATGCAAACCCTGTCTCTGAGCACACCAATATTTTTAATTGGGATTTCTACCCTGCAAACAGGCAAGAAACTCCCAGATTTTGGGGGTGACGTGGTTATTTAACAATATTTAACCTGTCTTCTCACCATCTACCAGATTTGTTGGACAATAAGCAAAGGGATTAAAACAGCATCAATTTAAGCTGCAGAACATCTCTAAACTGCCATTTGTAACATAACCACAACCTTATAAACTTGTCAGCTGCAAGAGTGCATCCTACCAAAAAAAAAAAAAAAAAAAAAAAAAAAAAAAAAAAAAAAAAAAAAAAAAGAAANAAAAAAAAAAAAAGAAAAAAGAAAACATAAAAGACAGGAAAACTTTCATACCAATGAGCTCTGGGATGGAGGGAGGGAAGGGAAAAGAACTCCCTGGCAACTCGACATGGAAAAAGTGTCTCACGCTCAGAAGCCTCTGCTTTTATATATATATATATATATGCATATGTATGTGCGTTTTCTCTCTCCCTTTCCTTTTCTAATGTAAAAAGCCTCTGTGCCTACAACGTCATGTGGCTGAACCGCAGGGCCAGTCCCAGGGAAGCGGCCGTGCCGCCCGACCATGGCGACGCAGGATGAACCCCTGCCCAGCACCACCCGGAGCCGTCCCCCCCAAAGAGCTCTGCTCCCCAAAGAGCCCAAAACAGAGCCAGGACTGTCCTCCCGCGTGCGTGAACACCCAGTCTGCCTTCAAGAGCTTTCTCTGCTTTGCAACGGGGCAAACTCAGCGTGCGGTTTCCGTTACTGACAGCGAGAGAAGGGCTGAGGTTTCTGAGCTTGTGCACTATAACCAGCATTACAAATTTTAAATACATTTTTTTCCTATTAAACCCAAGTCCCTGATTTTTTTCTTAATCATTTTCTCCTTTCTAAATGTCTACTGTTTCTTTGGACGCTAGCAAGAATGAAAAGGCGTATTTGCTCGGCTGAGTTTTAAATAGCACTTCTTCAGACGAACTGCAAGAGCACTCGAGTCCTGGCTCGGCTCCTTGCAGAGAGCAAACACCTCTGCTTTGTCTGCGTGCAGGCAAGGTGCAGTGCCGAAACCTGGCTTTCACATTGCTCACAAAACCAGATAAAACCGTCCCTTATGGGTGGCACGCTGAAGAACGCAGATATGGAGCCATGCTGAGCTAGTTAAATACATCCCTTTTATGTTCAAAGACTTCATTCAGTCTGCGGCAAAGCAGGACGGAAGCAGAGCGAGGAGCTTACAAGCTTGGACAGGATCGCACATAGGAAATAGGTTTTATTCCCTTCAGCAACGACTCCAGTGGAAAAACACACAGAGGACTTGGAGCATCCAACGCAGCACAGCCATCAGAGCATCCATGTCCTGGCTGAGCCCGTACCTTTTATGCAAACATTTCTGAGAATTTGCTTCTCTGCCCTGTCTCACAGGTTTTCTCCGGGGCTCTGTATTTACTACTGACACCCTTTTTAAACAGATATACCCAAAGGTGGAAAAGTGGAATTGATCTGCTCTGCGTTGGAGGCAGCATGAGAAGGAAGTTCTTCTGACGGCTGTAGCTTCAACCCCGGTTAACGACATTAATAATACATAATAACGCTGCTAATCCCCTTTCAACAAAAGGGAATAGAAGGAGAAATCAAGCAATTTGTACAGGCTGTCCAGCACCTTAACAGCAAATCTGGAAAGAAGAGGGACCACTACGGAGTCCAAGCCAAGCTTGCTATCCGTGATGCCCCACTGCCCCTCCACCGAGGGAGGATCCAGACACAGTCCTGGAAAGCAGATAAACAGCAGGAAAAGCTGGCAGCCTGGCAAGACAGAAGAGAAGATCTGTCCAAAAAAAAAAAAAAAAAAAAGAAAGAAAGCAACAGCTAAAAATATGCTGCTCTGAACACGCTGCCAGGAAGCCGGCAATGCGGGCAGGACCGGAGAGCATCGGCATGCTGAGCACGTTCTGGGGTTACCTCTATTTATAGTGTGGCAGCGGCAGGCTGAGCCCCGGGTTTGGGCTGTGAAAGGAAAATCAAAGGTTTCCACCCCAGACACAGTGTCTGTGAGTCTTCCCTCTTAACGCAGTTCAGATACCCTCAGGCCACGCTATAAATTTATTGTAGTGCACTGGACTGAGAAACATAATGAAATGTGCTTTATTTAGCTGAAATTAGGAATGCTTCCCCATGTCCCCAGCAGAATGACTTCAAAATGGAAGAGTCCAACAATTGAAATCAGTCAATCCAAGAAGAGTTCATTCAACCCAGCGGATGTGCCGCAGCGGGACAAAGCGTATGACATTCGCAGAGCTTACCCTCACCTCAGCTCACTGGCTGAGCAATACTTTTTTCCTCATTTTATAATCAACGACTAATTCCCTCCAGATCCACAGGCTGGGACCATATGGCAGCAGCACCGAAGGACACTGGGCTTCGCTGGGGTCTCCTTCACAACTGCTGCAGCAAGAATCGCTCCAACAGGGCTGTGTCGGTGCAAGCAAGACTTCAGCTCACATTTAAATCGCTCCTTCCAGACAATTTTGTGCTTCTTGCACCTGCCGATATAACACAGCGCGGATATAAAGCATTTCGCTATTGAAACAGGAGCATTTCATAGACACTTGCCCTGATGTAGAGGATGCAGAAATGGTGCAGGGCAGCAGGGAGACTGAATCCAGACTGCCTGGAGAAACTGTCCCTGCTACAGTGGGACTTGTCTAGTTGACTACGGTGAATCTGAACCTAGTGCTAACAAGGGGAGCGCCAGAGATGTTCAACTCAATACAGTCAACACGCACATTCTCCAAAACTCATCAGAGTTTGCATGATACACCCCAAACTTTTTATGCAGGCATATAATAGTAACAAGACAGGCCACTTGAGATTTATTTTCTCCTCACAGTAAGTGATCCATGCCACTACACTCGTACGATGTAAAAATCAAAAGAACAAATGAGCAATTTCCATTATCAAGAGAAACCACGGGGTGAGGACAAACAATGGAGGATGTAACCCAGGAACTTGCTCTCTCTACACAGTCCAGTAAAAACAAAACCCAAACAAACTAAAGAACCCAAACCAAACAAAGGTCATGTCAGAAAGGGACAGGCCAAAACCAGCAGGAGACATCCCACACCATGCTGGAGTCAGCAAAGCGGCACCAGCTCATCTGACCCTTGCTGCTGTTAAATGTATTTACTAGCAGGTCCGAGATCAGATAATTCAGCTTCCTTCTTCACCCAGCATGAACGCGGCAGGGTGTCCAGACAGCTCTGGAGATGTGTCTCCATCCAAGACCAGTTTCCTCCCACAGACGTTTCCGCACTCCCAAGTCCCCGGAGCTCTCTCCTCAAGAGTACAGGTCTGGGCCAAGTCATGGAGCCATCTCTAGACTCCACCAACTTCGGCAGCGGCCTGGTGGGAGACCCCCCCGCCAGCAGAACACTTCAGAGGTGTCTCCAGCACCTACACAAACACCAGTATTTTAGAGCTGGCTTCCTCCAGGGCAGGATCTGCACCAGCCTGCGCTCTGCAGAGGCACCCAGTCCCACCCCCTCTAATCCATCCTGCCCTTTGCTATGTCCTCAGGCCATCCTGCTGTCAGCTAGGGAGGACACAAGATGACAGCATGGATGTCACCTCGTTTGCCCTGCAGCAGATGCAGACTGGCAGGTACCTGCGCAAACTGCTGGGACAGAGTTTTCCACTCCCTTTTAGGATGTGTATATCCATGGCAACACTCTTAGGACCATCCATTTGGGACCAGACAGGGTGCGAAATTATCTCATTTCTTCTACTTCACAGGTACCATCCAGACAGTGGGCAAGAGAATTACCTTCACCGGCAGCTGTATTTCATCCTGCTTCACACAGACAAGCTCTAAAAGCTCCTTAGATAAAACAAATGGAGCAAACTTCATCAGTAACGAGGCCTGGAGCTGTTAACAGAGGGAGGATAAACCACACGTGGTTTGATCCACACTGCACAACCACCACCTCGGTGGCTTCTCCAACATACCAGACCAGCTGCTGGGGACTGATCTGCAACGTTTTAATGCTGACATAGGATATCACCTTCAGAGGTGGAGCCCTGCACATGGAGATGTGGGTGTCACTGGAGACAGCTGGGGACAGAGAGGCTCTGGAGGAGCTGAGGACTATGAAGGAGAGACATCTGTTTGCAGAGTAGCAAAGGAAGAAGAATCTATTGCTTGAAGCCCGAGTCCAATGAACCACACAATTACAACTTCACTTCTATTAACTTGAAATCCACTTGCAACATTAACCTCAAAAGGAGTATGTTTAAGAAAAGGGAAAAAATTCATGTTCATTTCCAGCACTAATCAGAAACATGCACTGAAGAATAAAAGACACTTTTCCAGATTCTGTGTAATAGAGACTCTTCCCAAAGAAGCTGAGCATAGCTAGGAAAAAAGAAAAAAAGCCCTTCAACCCATGTGCATGGTTTCATTCTGGATCAAATATCTCTGGCAGCAAAGTGAGCTTTCACTGGGATGGAGGGATGCCGATGCAATGGAGGGATGCTGTTCCCATGGGGCACCAATTACAGATTCAGGAGCGGACCACTACCTTCTCCAGCACAGCTACCACCACATGTGCACACCAACAAGCTCTATGTGTCTAGGTCGAAGGCTACGCATAGACCACAGGGTCTAAACCACCAACAACCATTTCACGTATGTGGGAGCTGGATATCATCAAGCTGGGGCCAGACAACACTGCTAATCAGCACAGCACCAGTAACACAAGCGGAGCCATGAGTTCACACACAGAAAGAACCCGGCCCGAGGCTGGATAACAGAAAACCCTCAAGGAAAGCACAGGAAAATCGGTAACAGCTAGATGCATATATTCCTACCACAATGTTATACTTCTGGCAGATGCCAAACACATTCTAACACTAAAAAAATGGTCCAAAAACTTTTGCTAATGCTAAGAGGCAGCAAGAATGAAGCCTCATTTTTTCCAATGTTAGAAAGGCCTCCCCACGCCCAGAGCTCCTGGCCACAGCAAAGGGCTAAGTTAGGTAGAAGGACCAGTCCTGCACGCAGTGGTAGAAGATGACAGGAGACCCAGCACTTTAACCTTGGCTCAGGTCCAGGCTTTGATTCAAGATTTTAATTCAAATTAAACTCTGGTAACTCTCAGGAAAATCAATCGATGCATCCATAGAGCTCAAGGCCAGAAAATTGCCTTGACTGACCTGTAAAACCCACACCACACATTTTTATGCAGTCATCCCGAATTCACGCTCGTACTTGAACAAAGTTTTGGCTTTTCAGAGACATTCAATCTCAACGTCAAGATTAAAACATTGGAGTGACCCCAAGTGTTTTGCCAAGTGGCTCGACAGTTAAAAAGACCTTCCAACAGCAGAGAGACCGTGGCTCTTCCCCACGCTTTTCTTCTGAGGTGAGCAAACTCAATCCTCAGATACTCATTTAATCGAAATAATAAGATCGTTTCACTGCTCTTTCTGATGGTGTGTTCTCTACTGCCCAGAAAATCCTCACAGCTGATAGTCATTCAGAGATATGCTGGACAACCATGAAAGCACACCAGGAAAAAAAAAAAAAAAAAAATTAGCACAAGCAGTTTTTCATACGAAAAAGCACGTTAGTCATCATCTGTGATCCTTCTGGTTAGAGTGTTTCAGTAATCTGCCCAGGCAGCAGAGGGGATGCCACGTCACTACACTGACACATCGGATGACTTGTACAAATGCGTATTTATAACGCAAGCATCCACACAAATTGAAAGGGACTGGAAAAACAGGCCTTTTGGATGTACTGTCAGTTTTGCTGGTTTATGCGATTCTTTTACTTAGCAGCAGGAGGGAAGGGAAAAGAATTTACAGAGGAACGGAAGACTGTTCTTGTCAAGCTGTACTGATTGGGAATGGACCCGGTAACTACTGTCAAGTCTAAAATCACTTCCAGTTCACTGTTGAAGCTAACCAGACTTCCAAATAGATCTTGTCCCTCTAAATTTACCCTGTCTTCACATTGCTCCTCCTTTGCTCACAGTCCTTAGCTTCTGAAATCCAAGAGGGAGAAGCAGCAGGACCTCAGGGCTACAACAAACAGCGTCCTCATGGCGTTTTCACTAAATGAGGAGCTTCTGCAAGATTACGTGACAGAGCTCGCAAAGCCATCGTGAGAGCAGCCTGGATCTGGTCCCATTTGTTTCTGCAGAACCTGCAGCATCCCAGCAGAGATGGGAAGGAGGGAAGGCGTCTGAACTCAGCCAAGCTGCAGCCTTGCTCAAAGAAGGAAATAATCATACTCTTACATTAACCAGCTGCCACGAGAGCTTCAGCAAGTTAGAAATGTGTCAGTTAATCATTAATAGTAATAGCACAAGAGTTCCCGGGAGCCTGAATGGACGAGGGATAAGGCTTAGCACGCAGAGCATGATGCAAATGCAAACAAAGAACAAAACAAACGATCGCTGCTCATCCGTTGCCTTCCAACAAACCCTCAAACATTTACAGCATCCAGACTTGTAAGTGCACCTAACTTTCTCAGGTTTGCCTGGCAATGACCATGGATTAGTTGGAAAAAACACTGTCAGATTTGAAGGAGGGGAAAGGAATTTTAAAACTGCAATGTGGTATTTCCATATGGATCAAATACTCCCCAGACACCCCGCAGCTCTCCTCCCCACTCCCCGCAACGCTCTGGCTCTGACCATACAGGAGAACTCCTGGTGCAAACTGCCCAGCCCAGCATCTGGCTCTGTGTGCGCTGACACTACGCACAGCTTTAGCACACTAAGCAGCAATGCATTACTTCGGATTAAAAAAAAAAATAAAAAAATCCTTACTTAGATTTTAAATCAATTTCTTGCCGCCTTCATGTAATCTCAATGCAATCTAAATTGTATTTTTCAGCCTTGCATTTGCTCAGTGGCCACTCACCGCTGCCCTGCTCTTGTTTCAGACACACAGAACTCCTAAACTTGTGTTTCAGAGGGTTCCCCCCACAACAAACATCACTGGATTTATCGTCGGAGCCCTGTAAGCCCGGGGCTGCCATCAGGATGTAATACAGACCCCTTCTGTTTGCCAGGCTCTGAAAGGCAAATGTTGATTTTTCCCAGAGAAGGATGGGGGTGTACAAAGGAAAAAAAACTGCCAGCAAAGAGGCAGCGGCTCACTACCCAAAGGGCTGCCGACAACAAAGGGCAGAGGCTAAGGGTGCTCCTGAGCCCGGGTGACCCCCCCGGGATGACCCCCCGGGCTGCTTGGCAGAGACACACCAGTGTCTGCAGCTAACGGGACACCAGAGCAGACCTGGCCCCTTCACACTCCCCAGCCTTAGGGAGCAACTCCGCACTCACGGCCGGCGGAGATAAGGGGCAGCCTTTGGCTTTGAGACCAGGGTCTGACTCCGAAGACACTGCAAAGGGAAAAACTCAGCCAGGGATTTTACTTAGATGCGAACATGCACGTCCAAGTCTCACTCCAGACTCGTGACAAAGTGCCTTCTTCCTCTGTCCCGTATGACAGATGCTCCACCAAGTCTGGCCACTCGACAGAACAGGTAATCTTGGAAAAGCATTCAGCTCAGCAGACAACGGTCACTTTTCTCTCTGCATCAAACATCCACACAAATGTACTTTGGGCTACAAACGCTACCTGGAGCCCTTTCATCTGTGCATCCCTAGCGTAGCAGCAGCCGGAACACACACACACACTTTGCAATCACGTGCTCGTACAATGATGAGTCTGGATCGCTTTGGTAGGAGCCCCGCGATCCTCTGATACTATGCAGGGGCTTTCTGACTTTCAGGCAACCAAGATCCAAGGTGCAGTTCAGAAACCAGCTCCCGGGGTAGCCCTACACAACAAATTTCATCTCAGAACTGCAGCTGCTCCCTTGGGACATCAAAAATCCACATTCTCACATTTATCTTTAACCCCAGCTCCAGTAGCATCTTGATTCTCTGCTCATTCCAGGCTAAGCTGCCCTAGGAAGATGCCGAGGTGGGCGGCCAGGGAGGACCTGCTCGGCTGCAGGGGCAAAGCCATCTGCAAACAGAGGAGTCAGGAACGGCTCAGCTGCCATCACGGCGCTACCATGACTCATTGCACATCACTTTCCTCCTCCACATATCCTTTTCTCTGCCTGTAAAATGAGGTTTCAAACACTTCCCCTGCTTATAGGAGCAGGAAGGATATATTATTTAATGTTTTTACATTTTAGCTGTAAAGAATGATTCAGGCACTATCTGTAGATTACTGAGATAACGTCCGTTGTCCTTAAACATCAGGAAAAGAGGGAAGTTATAATTTGAGACAATGATGAAGCCCTGGACCCATACAATTGAAGGTTTTCTCCTATTAAGTCTGCCCTACAAGTAGCCAAGGCAATCCAGTTTCATAAGCTAGTAACATTCCTTGAATGTTTTCCCTTGTATCTTACAATTATATTTAATAGTGGCTGCAGCAGGAAAATTGGAATGGAAGAGAACTTCAGCCAATTTTTAGGACGTATTTGAGTGCCTAATGTTGCAGATCAGCTTACACTAGAGTTTGCAAAAGCGCCTTTACAAACCGTAGTTAACTTCACCTCTATCTTGAGGGCCTAAACGCACCTTAAAAACATCAATGCTACATTTGCAGTTCTCTCTTCCATCTCCAAGTCAGACAACCACAGAAAGACCGACCGCAGTCCCAAAGTCAGCTACACGAGTAGCTTAAGGCTTTATCTGTGAGGGGTCAGCAATCCACGCTGAGATTAAATTTCCTGTGAGCTCCCCCCTTCCCCCCAGTCTCTCCCACATGAAGCATTTAAAGGTATTTAATGGAGAACCAGGTTCTCAGAAGTACCCATTGCCCACGCTGAGCCCCAGTACGCGTCTGCTGAGTCCTGCTCCTGCACATCAGAGCAGTCAGGCACTCAGTACATAAGCGTTAAATTAGTTTAAAAAAACAAGACGTAGAATCAATACACAAACATTAATATCTTATTGGTTTATCCTTTTAAATCTTTGTAAGGGACAAAATAATTCCAGACCCAACACCTACCTTTCTGCCAAGCCATGCTCTCCAACAACCAGCTCTACAGAGGGGCAGCCGGAAAATTAAAAATTCTTTTTTAAAGTTGTTTTAAATAAACCGCAGCAGTAGGAACCACCTCTACTTGATACTACTCCATGATTACACACTCTTCTCCCCAGGTACCAAGCGGTCCCAATGCAACTCATTCCTCTAATGGGTTTCTGCAGCTGCCAGCAAGGGAAAGGTGAAGCACCTGGCACCACCAAACAGCTCAGCCCTGGCACAAAGCAAGGGTGAAATCACTCCTGGCACAGGTGAAAACTATTTCAAAGCACAGAGCACTGCCTGCAGCCTCCAAGGAAGCTTTTCTCCCTTAAAAGAGGGCTCACAGAAGGAGACACAAAGCCTATTCTGTAGGCCTTGGTGAAAGGCGGCATTGTACGTGGAACATGGCACGCTCGGGGTAATGGAGCCGGGCAGTAGAGGTTCAGGTCCTATCCAGGATCCCTCCCTCGAGCCACTCACCCCAAAGATACAGATGTGCAGCCTCCACTATGAAAATCCTCAGGAGAAAAAAAAGCCAGTTTCTGCTATTTCTGTAACAAATACACACGTATGCACAGAACCGAGATCAGCTTTGTGCTGGTGTGGATTCTCCCCTGGAAGCTCAGCCTGCAGCTGCTGAGCAACCCAAACCTCTGTGCACCGACTCCCAGCACCGCCGAGGCCTTGCTCTGTGCTAAACAGCACCACGAGAGAGGATTCCCAACATGGTGAAGCTTATGGACTTGCACCTTAAGCCATAAGCGATGAACCACCCTGCGTGCAAACTGCCATAGCGAAGGCACAGGCTGCCGCCAGCCAAACCCAAGAGGGTTTTTGGTCTGGAGGCTCAGGTCACTTATGATGACCCCTGCACCACTGTCGGAGTTTGTTAGACAGGCTGACCTTTGGCGAATGGCATCCTTCGCAGTCAGAGGGCTCCAGGGGATCTGTGACACTGCCACGTCCCCCCAGCCCAAACCTGCCCCGACCCTTTGTTTCCCCTGCGGGAGCATCGCCCGGGCAGGAACCTCCCTCCCCTGTCCAGAGCTGTGGGATCGACTAGGGGCCGAGGGAGGATGCTCTGGGGGGTGTCGAAATTCCAGCCTTATCTCTAGAGGCTGAGATCATGGGTAGAAAAATGTTTCTGTGTTGTCTCAGGAAGCTTCCTGCTGGCACCCCTCTTCCTCTCCACGAAAGCACCTCTTTGTGAACAGTTTTGGAGTCAGAGAAGAATGTTCACTGGTACGGACTAAATGTATTTACCACTTCTGAGACATCAGATCTGCAACAGTGCCCGTCCTCAGAGCGACCCAGCTGTTCCTCAACCAGCTGTGTCCTGAGCAGGTTGGAGGGAGCAGCCCCAGCTGCACAGAGGGATGCTGTCACTTCTTCTGAAAACTGCCAGCACAACAAGCAAACTGGTGACCACGTGCTTGAGCGTCCATAAAGGAGGGATGCCCACTATTTTGGAGACCTCTGGTTATTATCCTAAGGCCTGGAATTGACTCTGTTCTGCCACAGATACCTGTGAGCCTCGGGGCAGCACCTGCCCAAGCATTTGCACATTAAACATCTGCAGGAGCCCCACACACCCTCCACAGTCAGCAGAGGAGACAGGGACCGCAGCCCGTGAGTCACCTCCACCCTGAGATGGAGGTGGGAGATAGGATGATTCATCTGACAGCCCCTGGCTGGAGACAGGCTGCAGGGACCAGCTCTGGTGCAGAGAGCTGCTTTTAGATGGCTCAACTTAGGCACAATTAAATTCCACCTTGGTTTTTTTCCAGGTCTCAGTCCTCTGATACAGGATATTAGCTCTCTCCGAGCTTGATGATCAATGTCTGAAGACAAGCACAGGAATAGGAAGCACTTTTGTTATCTGCACAGTCATTAGACAAAGGAGCAGGAGTCACGAGATCTGATTATACCCCAACCTGGCCACATGAACCAAACGAAGTAGCTTGTTTCTTTGCAGACCAGGTTCCTCAGCAATAAAGTGGATGTAAGCATACACCTTTCACAAAGAATTTCACTTGGGAAGGCTTTGGGAGCACAGGAGAAAAGGGGATGGTTGTTCACAAAGCACATGCCCTGGAGGGCTCTGCCCTGGGGACACCAGCACAGACCAGCAAGGTCCCTGCCAGGTGGCCCCATGCTCCAGGAGAAGGTGAGAACCAGCCATGTCCCTCTCCAGAGGGAACTGTCACCGCTCGTGTCCTAAGTTTCCTGTGAGGAAACAAAGCATTGACCTCCAGGGCTCTTGGGCATCTGTCACCATCAGTTTATTCCATAAGAAAGTGAAATTTAAAAAAAAAAAACAAAAAAAACAAAAAACAACAACACCGCAGCTGAAACAGTGTTTAATCTTGCAAAGATTATGATTACATGATTTGAAAAGCAGAGGAGGCTGTTAAGCCCCCCAAAGCAGAGGTCTTTACTTGGTTTATAGTCTCATTTTGCCCATAATCTATAGGCAACAGGGCTTGGATGCTTCCAGGATGTTCTGAGGGACTATGCCAAGGCAGTTTTTAATCCAAAACCTGATCTCCCAGCTGTGTTTTGACCTAAGGATACATCATTCATTAACCATCAGACATGGGAAATAGAATTTATAAAAAGATGAAGATGATCCCAAGTGGGAATGAAATGCCAGTATTTTAGACAATGTTAGAATTCAAATTAATCTTGATTCACTGGAAATGGACAACAAACAAACTGAAACCCCGAATAAGACGCAATGTGATTCAGCAAGGAGCAGAGCAAAGGTCTAATCTACACACCAGACTCCCTCAAGTCAGCGGTTGCAGGAGGATCCTACGAAAGATTCATATCCTACGTGGGCTGAATCGCCTGATTTTATCATCATCAACTACAGAAATACCGTAGGGTGACAAGTTCTCCAGGCAGGTGGTTGCGGGAAGGTGGGATGGTGCTGACTGCAAGTCGAGGTGTGGAAGGCAGACTGTCAGAGCCCTGTAAATGAGATGGCCGGCAGCATCCAGGCTCAGCCCCAGAAGTTCGCCTTGTAGAAGATGAGAATTAGAGCTGTTGCCTTTGCAAACCTCTAACGCTTTGCCCTGGATCCTCAATGTGAAAAGCCACCAGGTATCAGGCAGAGCAGCTCTGATTCAAGAGTTTGTCTGTCTGGGGTCCTACCATGCCCTAAGGTTTCCCTCCTGGGTAAGAAGCCAAGACAGATCAGCTACACGAAGAGAGCCAGAGAACCTGACCACGCATGGCCAGCCTTGCAGCTAGCAGCCTGCTCCTATCAGATCCGCACGGCTGACTGCTCTCGCAGACTGCCCCGTCCCTGCAGCCCTACCAGCACCGAGGGAGCAGCAGAGCCTCATGGAAACACCCAGAGATCCCCCACTCAGGTTAACAGGAGGCCCTCCAGGCTGTGGAGGACATAATCATACGCCATGATTTTTGCCTTGAAACTGTGAGTACCTTGGAATTGGACAAGGTGCCGCACGCCACCTGCTCCAGCCCCACGTGACAGCCAGGTATTTGCTTAGAAATGCAAACAAACCCACCCCGGCAAGCTTTGTGCTCCTCTAGAAATTCAGACAAGGTCATCTCCAGATGGATAGCAGGACAGCACGGAACAGTCCTAGGTAAAGCAGCCCTGGCAGCCCACAGTCAGCAGAGACGAGGCTGTGAGGAAGGAGAAACCCTGCCAACGAGCTGTGGGTTATCTAAGCAGCCTACTCTCCATATGCAGTCCCAGTTTATTGCCATACTGAGCACAAGATCAGTATTTTTAACACCATGTCTCCTCCTTTTCTACCCAGGGACACCTTTTGCAACAAACCACATAGATTTAAAAAGAATATGCAACTTCTGGTCCTGAATGCTCCTGACCTAAGCAACCAGAGTGAGTTTTCCCTGTGGTGGTCATTCCTGCTGTCCAGCTCGGAAGAGTTAAAACCCCACACGTACTAAGGCGTGTTACAGGAGGCATGATTCCCACACGTAGGGGCCTGGGCTCCATCTGACAAGTTCAAAGAGAGCCCTGTGCCCTCTACCTGTGCTGTGATTATACAAGGGAAGGTCCGAAGAAGAGGCTAAAAACTGTTTATGGCTCCTGTGCTATTCATGGGGAAGATAAATCCCTATGCAGATGTCCAACCTCATTGTGAAGTGTTCACAGAGCGGAAATTATCAGTAAAAATTTCTTTCTGGAGTCATGAGAACTCACACTACCTCACCAGACTATTTATAGCAACATTTATAAAATGTAAATGCAATTGTAACATAACTCAAGGGTTACTTGTATGGTTCTAACCCTCTCAGAGGCTATCAGTTTTCTTCCAGCAATCCCTCCCAGTATGCCCCAGTAAAACTTCTGCCTATTGTAATTCATACTAGCACATAACTCTGAAGAAATTATTTCCTGTCTTCATGTTTTCTCTTGCCTCCTTACAAGATTCAGTGCCTTCTACTCTTCCTCCCCAAGAGGTGACCAACTTTGGCCCAGAAGCACGTGGAACCTGATTCACCTCCTGCCCCCCGTCTTCCTCACCTTCAGTACACGTGGGAAGAGAACTGCAGAAATGCTCAAAATATCTCTAGCCCCCCCTCCATCCAAAGCCCAAGGCAAAGACCAATACGCCATGGCTCACACCCTGCTCCTGGGCTGTCTGAGGAGGAAACACGCTCAGTTCACCAGCGAAGTTGTTTCCTTCCTTCCATCTCTGCTCCCTCCTCGAGCCCGGCAGCACTGCGGGCTGTGCCGTGTGCTGGGTCTGCACCCTCCTCACCCACCCTTGCTCCTGCTCGTCCACATCCCTGTACTGCTCTTCCCCCACCAGTCTCTACTGGTGGACACGCTCTGCCAGCACAGCGTCTGGTTTTCCACCCGCTGACCCATGCTCCTGCCTACACCTGACACTTCTCACCCCGCTACACCTCTCAGTAAGAGCCTGTCCAGCAGATGGAGGGGCTTTGGACACAGTAATGTCTCCACAGGGATAGCAGTGAGGACACTTTATTTTTACCCAGGCATAAGGTCAGATTTTGCTCCGAGCTCACCAGGGGCTGTGTGACTATGCCCTGGACCGACCTTCCACTTCCTTGCTTCCCAGTGTCCGGAGCCACTAACCCTTCCTCTGTGTTACAAACTCTGCCAACAGCAGCCCATAAACTGTCCACCAAGGAACAGCAGTAGTCTGTAAAAGGGTTTAACGCAGATGCCTGCAATAATGAGCACCCAGTACACTGACACGGGAGGTTTTTCTGGCTCATATCCATTCCCAGGGGCTCCCATACTTAGATTCATGGCCCAAAGGACATAAAAGGCTCAGTTAGATCTGAACATTATTCCAGACACGTATTATGAAACAAATTTTCGCTATTCCCTCTCCACCACAGCTCAGGCACAGGGCTCTAACTTTTCCCACGATGATCTTAAACTTAGCAAAGCCAAACACACACACAACCCACCCCCCCCAGCCACAGACATCCTCCTGCCCTCTGCCCCACCACATACACTGTCTGAAAAGCCTGACGTCTTTTAAAACATCAATGTCTGATGCTGATTTCCTAGAGCGCGGCTGGTTGGTGAAGGACCACGCACAGAGAGAAGAGAAGCTCTGCCACAGAGGCAGGTTTGAAACCTTCACCGATGGATCAAACTCGCAAGGGCTGAGCTCATCCTTGCCAACATGAACTCATCGCTCCCAACATTAACTGCAGGAATCAGCTGTCAGGTTATTTCACATCGCTGCTGGGAGGTTTATCTGACAAAAGCCCACTCCAGGAAATAAATCACAGCTTTGCACTGCAGCTGCCAAGCAGGACAGGAGAGACCACCCAAGCCATGACATCCCCCGACAACCCGCAGCACTTTCCGTGGGATTCGCCAACTGAAGCATCTCACTTGTCAGTACAGCAATTTGGGAAAGCGTTTACAGATGCAGATGTAGTTGAATGACAATTAGCGTCAAAGGGCAATTAGCTACAGTAATGTTAGTCCTTCAGGCTGCGTAAGTCTGAACTGTTCAGTAAATACTCAACTGCTCTGAGAGTCATAACCTATTTGCTAAAAATAAATATTAAAAAAAAGAAGGATTTGAAATCCCATGGTAGGATGTGGTGGTTTTGGTACAGATCGGGCACAGCTCAAACTCACATTTCTCAGTATTATGCCCAATTTGATAAAACATGCTCTCTTAGACATGTGAAGGCAGGACACCAAAGGGGGGGAAAAAAATCCTTCATGTGGCAGGCAGGGGTGCAAGAGCACGTAACAAAGGTCTGAATGTAAGGATTTCCTGGTGCTTCTAGCAATTGACCTTAGATAAAAGCAATACAGGACATGTGACTCCTTTTATCAGTAAAAAAGAATTGAAAATCAGCTAGGTCAGAAACACAGCAAAAAAACCAAACCAGAGAACGAGGAGAATTACAGCATTTTAGGATTGCACTGGTGACATCATCAACTTTCAATGCTTCAAATTAAGTTCTATGTGGACAATGAATTATGTTTCATCCTCATTCCTACTGATTATATGTTGCTTTTAATTTTTAAAGAAGTCATACTGGATGGAAGATGGAATCTGAATACCAGGAGAGCAAAGCAGCTGTAGGGTGTGGGTGGCTGACACCCCTGGTGACAGACCCGGGCAGGCTGGGAGCTCCCCAGCAGCCAAATCTGTGGGTGACACTTGGTCTTCTGCAACCCCGAGCTGCACCTGTCCTACAGGCACACCAAAGCCTCCAGCCTCCTTAACTCACAGCTTTTCATCAACCTTAAACTCACTCAAACAAACCCCGGCCACCTCCCATGGTCTACCATGCGCAAGTCCTTTGTCCTGACTTGTAACGTGCCAAGATGTGTTATTCTTCTCAGCAACTTTTATTTGTACGTGTCCAGGCACTTACAGCTCAGCCACTGAGTCATTCAACAGCAGCTCTCCGCAATAATTGCTGAGGGCATCTTGTCCTCGTTTCCTTTGTTGATTCTGTCCATCACATAAAGCTACAGGCAATGCCCACTTCCCTTGATAACATCAAAAATAAAGCAAACTTGAACCCAGGGGCTGCGCTTGAGGCTCAGGGCTCCAACTCGCTCCCCAAGTACACGCTCTCAGAGTTTCCCTGGCACCACCGCAGCTTGCAAAAGGACGTGACTCCGAACGAGCAGAGCATCAGGGACCCTCTGGGTCCCCAGCAGCTGCTTCGGGTTCAGCCCTGCGAGGCCTCGGGCAGAGCTGCTGGGTGCTGAGCTCTTCCCAAAGGGAGCTGGTTGCTCTGCAGATCGTCCCTTGGCGAGTGCTTTCTCCCCTCCCAGGGACTGGAGCCAGGGCTCCGTTATTCCCTCGGTCCCCAGAATAGCCATACTCCCACACCAAGAAATTATGGATTTTCTCGGGCATTACTGTGACCTTTTTCATTTCCATTATGCCTTTAGCTGTCTCCTCCCCCTACACTCCTTCTCTAAACAAATCTCCGAGCTGCACAAAGTGCTTCCTGTAAATAATACTCATCTGGCATAGACAAAGGGGAAAAAAAAAAAAGAAAAAGAAAAAACCCTTTTGCTGCTAGTTCCAGCTTGCAATCGTCCCTCCAGTTCAACTTCCATCTGCTCAACCTGGGAGCCTCAAAGAAAACACGGCGTTTGAGGGAAATAGAGGGGACAGTTACATTCTCTGGGCATCAGATTTGAACCTGCCCTCACTGAAATTAAAAGTCATGGAGTAACTTAGATCATGCTTCGGACCACTGTAGTGCAACGATCAGCGTTAAAGCTTGAGCAAGAACTTCACAGTGAACTTTCTTCTCCCCACCTAGCTATTTTCAGAAGTGTAGCACCACCGGACAAAACTTCTCCTTGCCTGTCCTCTTGGTGCCATCCCCCACTGATGCTGCCGCTGCTCTAGAGATGTCTGAACCCCACCATGCCCCACGAGCGGCTCCTTCGTGCATATGACAGTGGAAGTTGCCTTACTCGCACAAAGCCAGGATTCCCTTTTGGGCTCTTAGAGTGATTAACCAGGTGCCCCATCCCACGGCAGCTGCAAGAAAGGCCTTTGCAAGCCTGCCTTACTGCCTGAACGATGAGGTTCGCAGAAGGAAGCAGTTTCCCAGGCAGCAGTGAACCCCTACAAACGTAACCCCTTCAAAGGGAGCTTTGAGCCATCCTCGGCACGGGAAAGTCACTGCAGACCAGTGTGGGAATGGGCTGACTCACCAGGACCACACTGCCTCTCCCACCGCACCGCCGCTCGCAGCGTGCCATTTCCGTAGGGAATGAGGGCTGCACGGGCACGGCTGCTCTTCCTGAGGACATCGGGACCGGCAGGAAGGGAAACTCCCCAGTGTGTTGTTAAACACACCAGTGTGGCCAGTTAGCATCACCCCCAGGGACGGGGGGAGCCCACCCTCCTGCGTGCCACCAGGGAGCTTACAGAAAGCAAGCAGGCACTTTGCACGTCTGTCTGACAGGTTAAATCTTCACAAACCACTGCGATACAAAGTCTTCTCCGCTTCTGCAGACTTTGCCCTGGATTTGGATCCCACCTGATGCTGCAAAACCCACGGCATCTCCTGTCTGAGAGGGGACAGGTTAGCCTCACGCCAAAAGCCCCGCTCGCTCCCTGCGAAGCGGCAGCATCGCTTTTGGGAGGGATTTCCCTGCCTCAGCGGGAGCAGTGACCGGGCAGGGAGTTATTCTCTGCAGCAACATCTCCCCATTCCAGGTGGCACCGCTTCTCCTTGCTCACCCCAGGTAGGCATGGGAAGACGATCGGTGTTTTGGGGAAGCGGATAATCACCCCTTTGGGCCCCACGTGGCTTTTTTGTTATCCTCTGCATATGAATGCATGTTGTGGTTTCTTATTTGGCTTTCTCCACAGCCTGGATTCTCTTGCTTCTCCAAACTATTTCCTAACAGACGTTAGGATGTTTTGCTACCTGAAGCAAAGCTCTACCACTGCCCGCACATGCCAGCCAAACCTGGCAACGGTGAAGCACCCAACCAAACCCATCACGCTCATCCTGCCACCCCAGCGCTGCGTGGCGTTGCAATAGAAATTTTTTTTCGTAACAAGATTACATCAATCATCACGAAACATGTGATGGCAGAGTGCATTGACCTTTATGGCAATATATTCTGTCAGCGTGCAAATAAAATATAACAATCATGCATTTTTGATTGGACATCTCACGGTCCCACCTCATTGTTTGCAGCAAGGACACGCAGAGGTAAGCTTGCCAGGACTGATGCCAGCTGCCATCAACAGCTCTCGATATCTGCTAAGCCACAGAAAGAGCCAGTGAGGCCCTGAAGGAAGGTGAGAACGGTCTGTCTGAGGATCAGGGCACCTTCATCCATCAGAGACTCCAACAATCCATAGCGCTCTAGGAAAATAACAGGCTTTACTACCACAAGAGAGGGCAGGCACATTAGAAATCTAATTCTCTAAAGCATAGACCTTTGTAATTTTAAAAGTAATCAAAAGAATTGTTAAAGGGTTTTAGCTGTTAAGCACACAGTGCAGACCTGGGCAATGCTGGCTCTCGGCCGCAGCGTTGGCTTGGGAGCACAGTCTGCAACACCGCCCTGCTCATTTGGCCTCTGCCACCCATCATGCACCAGTCAGAGAAATTCGGAGGCATGGGGAGGGCAGAGGTGCACATTTTTGCCCTGCAGCACTCAGGGCAACGGTACCCAGTACCCATTCCCTCTGAGCATCTCTAGACCTTCCTATAGCTCAACAACGATCCGGAGGCAGCAGCCAGTGGGAATGTCAAAGGCCACGTCCAACCATGCACGCAGCGACGGGGGAGTGACCCAGGCAGGGACTGAGCAAGGAGCAGCATGATGTGATAGATCAAGTGTAAAAAAATAAATGAAGGCAGCCGGGCCTTCACGTGCCACGAGGCAGCATGTGTGAAGGTGAGCGGGCACCATGGCTGCTGATCGCTGGTTGGAAAGGGTGAGTGCGCGGAGTTGGAGATGCGGTTGTTCAAAACAGTGAGCCACGCAGGAACTGCATCGTGTTTGGTCTCGCTTTTCTTTGGGGGTTTAAAGCAAGGACAGGGGGCCACGGACATTTGGTATCAACCAGGTTTCACGTGGATCTGAATGATACAACATCATCCACACAGCTGTCCAAGCCAACCTGCAGAGCTTCCAGCATCCTGAAAATAAGATACAAAGCCCTTTGTCTGTGTACCAGCCTCCTGCTATTCTTGGATTATCAAGAAGCCAGTTCATTTTGTAGCCCTTGTTATTTTCCTTCCTGCTATTTCAGTAACACAAGGTAACACAATGCCAACACAAACCCACGTAGTGCAAAACTTCCACGGCCTCGGGCGAGGGACCGGTGTTCCTGGGGCAGTTCACCCCATGACGGCCCTGCCAGCACCACCTTCCCTCCGCTTCCCTCTGCTCCAGAGCTCTCTCCTAACCCTTCTCCTTCCCCTTCGCTGCTCCCACACTCACGCTGACCTTACAAACGCTCCAGCTCTGCTCTGCCACCGATGGGAATGGAAAGAAGGCCAGGCCAGGCTTCCCTGCCCTGCCGGAGTGCAGAGACCTGGAAGGGGGAGAAGGCAGGGATGGGGGCAGCAGAAGAGCCCAGATGGGATCCTCTGAGCAAGGTGAGAGAGAGGAGCTGACTGTAAACAACACAACAACCCAGCACAGGAAGTTTTGCCTCTAATAAAAGCAGAGACACACAAATATCAGCCCAAAAACCAGCAGGCTTGGATTTGCAGGGAGCCGCTCCATCACCTTTGGCGCTGGTGAGAGCTCCATCCCGCCAAGCAGTGAGGACACAGGATGAAACAGAAACCCCAGCATTTTTTCCGCTCCTGCTGTTCTGCAGAAACCTTCCTGAAGGCTGATGCATCTACTTACCACACCATCTATTTGCACAAGCACTACACAGCCGTGTCGGTGGCTGCTGTGCCTCTTCATTAACCAGTTTGTTACCGCGAGACTGCAAAGCGCTTTGCTCTCCATCGCTTAGTCGCGACAGAGACACCAGGGACCTGCTCCGGCGCATCAGGCACAGGCAGGGCTGTTTCGCAGAGGGGTAACAAGTGGAAATGGGGCAATGGGACACTTCATCCGAGCTGGTGGAAGCATTTCTTGCAGTGAATTCAGGTTTTGAGCAATACGTTCGAACAGCCAACTGAGGATCCAACTTCTAGTGGTTGATTGCAAATGGACAGTACAATAATTTTTTTTTATTATTTTTTTTTAACAATAGCTTGTTGGCCCATCAGTACAGGTTTTGGGGAATAAGAGTTAGCTGTGAGTCTGAGCTGAAAAAAAATGGCTTTTTTGGTTTCATTGTTTAAAAACAAACTATTTCAAATTTCTGTTCAAAATGACAATCGAAAATTAAATAAATGTTTTTGGTGGATCCAAGCAATATTTTTTCCTAGATACCGCCATTTGGCCAGTGAGCTAAATAAACCAAAAAAAAGTAAAAAGATTATCAATCTGAACAACTCTGCTCATTTTTCCATGGCTTAGACAAACACAATGCCAGCTGGCTGACAGGAGACAGGTCTAGTTCAGCAGGGAACAACGGGGCTCTGCAAACCCCGGCTCATCTCTGCCCCACGCAGCAACTTTTACAAGTGAGATTAAAAGCCCCCGAGGAAATCACGTTGCCCTCTCTAGCACAGCATCAGCCTGAAAAAGATTCAGTCTCTATTTTGCAAACCACTTCAGCAGACCGGCTGCAGCCGATGTACCTCCTAACAGGCAGTGCTTGTCCAGCCGCAAGCCGTGATGCTTATTTGGGGGGGGCCAAGCCTCCCCACCACTTCTTCATTGCGCTTTGACGAACTCCTTCGAGCGCTCACAGGTCCCTGCGCTCTCACAGCCGCACGCCGCAGCTCTCGCTCACCCCCACCAAGAACTCGCTTGCTTTTCTTCGCCGCCGCCGCACGTACCGGAGCACAAACAGGGAGCCCTTTGGCGGGGTACAAACCCGATGTGCCCCCCTCCTAACCCCTGTAACTGCTGCTGCCTTGGACCGCAGCCGCAGGGTTCAGCATCTGCAGGATGCGGCGTCAGCACCGAGGGAAGTTGATGGGTCTGTGGCAGGGAGGGGGATCCTGGGACACGATAAACCAGCCCATCAGAGGACAGAGCTCTTTCCCCAAAGCTTCCCAGTCTAGATAATACCAACAACTCCAATTTGACTTATATTCTACTCCCCATGTTTTACAGGCAATCATTTTACAAGTCATGATATGGCAAAAAGATTGTCCCTAAATCCTAATGCGAGAATCAGATCATGGTTCTCTCTCTAACTCCTGCATTTGTTCCAACAGCCTTAGCTCATGTACAAGGAGTTACTTCTCCCTACATGCCTAAGGAATAAATTAGGAGTAGGTAAGGGTGGGTCACACATAACCACATTATGGATAATTCTGGAGGTACCGTAATTAGGGCAATCCTTACTTCAGTGCATGCCAACATCTTACATAAATCTGAATCTGCAAACACTCCTTGCCCAAAACAATTTGCACCATCCCTTAAAATACCTATAAATCATCGTGTCATTTATCACGAATCCTGTCTATTACTTCTTTGGCGATACAATTGTGCTTGAGTCATGGAAAATGAGAATAAAAAAAAAAAAAACCCTAAAAAAAATAGTAATCCAGGACAAGTAAAACATCTCAGAAAAAAACAACTCTCCTTGCCTTAAGCATCTGAAATAACAGACATCCCTAAAGCAAACATGCAAGAGCTGGCTTCGAGAGCGGTTATTGCTCATTTTTAACTTGCTGTGTAAAATCCCCTTTTCACCCTCTCCCCTCCTCCTCCTGCTGCTGCCAGGAAGTTCCAGGAAAAAAAAGTGCTACCAGGCTGAGCCGCACGCGCCCGTGGCTACGGCACAAAGGTCTGAGCCTCTCTCTGCTGGTAGGAGGTGAAGCATCCGAAGGAAAACTCTTTATCCTGACCACACCTATGTGGCGTGCACTCAAAAGCCATAGCAGATGGGTAATGATTTCCCCTGAAGTACTCCAGAAAAGGTAAATCTAGCCTGGGGTGGGGAGCAGCCTGCTAACAGGAGTGCATTAATGTTTTGCTGCGTTAATGGAAGAGGACCAAGCTGGAGCTTCAGCCCCATGAGATCAAGTGAGATCCGCCAGCTGGGTTCAGCAGGACCCAGTCTGCAGAACGGATCCAGAATATACTGGAGAGGAGCAAACAGGGCCAGCGAGGGATGCTCCCTAACCTCAAAAAGTGTTTAAAGATACTTATTGTTTCCTTTTGCCATCATTTTTTGGGAAGTCTCAGCCAGGCACTGTGTTTCCAGCCTGTCAGGGGTTGTCAGCGACGTGCTTGGGAAGCATAGTCTTTGCGACTAAGTCACTTTGTCACCTCACCAGTTTCTTTGGCATCAGAAAGCTCAGAGGCTCTGCAGCACTCTGTACATCTTACTCACGTCTTGAAGAAGTCATCTGGATTCCCGGTGAAGTTCCCCAGAGCTAGTCACCACTGCTCTTCCCCAATTTGTAAACCCACCAGATTTATAGGACAAGGAAGGCTGGCTCTGCCCCGCACAGAGGCGGCAGCTCTCCAAAAGCGGCCTCCCCAGCGTGGTGGGTGATTCATCGAGTGCCTTTCACTCACTTTAATCCACTCCAATCTGCTAATAAACATGCTTAGGCTTTCTCAGGTTCCCAGCACACGGTCCCTAATAAAACCTCCCTGGCAGTTCATTTAGCAACACTAACGAGAGAAGAGCAATGTGCAAGAGAGAAACGTTACTAATTAATTTCAACAACAAACAGGCAGCAGCATCACACAGGGAATTTTCCGAGCAAAGACAAACCGCTGGCTCCTGTGGCTTGTGAGCTCAGGCAGAGTCCAGTTGCCCATGACGTGGCTGGAGTGACTCGCAGCATGGCAGCCACCCCAAACACCCCTGCGGTGCGGTCAGACGTGTGACTCAGGACATCAGGAGGCGGCCAGCACGATGACACCACGTCCCCGCAGCGAGCAGGGTGAAGCAGGGCAGAACTGGATTTACAGAGCACCGGGTCATGGGCTGGTACCTGGAGCTGAGCAGAAATCAGCTGCAAAGTCCTGCACCCGGAGGAGCTGTGAGAAGCACCTGAGCTTTATGGGGTGAGCAATGGACCTTTTGTCTGCTCTATCGCGCGCCAGCCGCTTCTCTGGCCTGCTGGCAGGATTTCACAGAAGGCTCAGAGAAATTCTATCAGTCATGGTTGCTTGCTCTGGTGTTAGCTGGCGAGGAAGGAGCCTGCGAGAGCAGAGGGCACAGAGCCCTCACCCCACAGAGCAAGACCAGGAAAGCCGGGATGGGGAGCAGGGAGAGGAGAGGCCCACACCATTTGGGGATCCCAGCAGTTCCACCTCCGATTTGGCAGCCCCTCCAGCCCGAAGGCAATCCGTGTCACACACACAACACCACCGTCCTGGTTTAACGTCAAGCTGCCGCTCAGCACCGGCGCTCAGCCCGCGCTGGCACAGGTGCCTCCTGAATGAGCTCCGTGCCACCAACGCCGAGTTTTGCCTGGAACAAGCTGCCTCCCTGGATTTGTTTTGCTTTTAAAGCCTTTACCACTGATCAACAGGGTTTGTTTCTATGCAGTGAAACAGCCGCTTGCTTGGAGGTAGAAGCGCTTGTNCCCCCCCGGTAGACACAGAGGAAGCAAGGCGAGAAGAGAGGCAGCGGGGCGGCCGCTGTGCTCACCTGAGTACGAGGATTTCTTCATGCCGTCGCTTCGAGCTGTGACATAGGAGCGGGGCGAGGCGTGGGGCGAGCGGTCCGTGGGGTGCCGCGGGCGCGATCCTTTTGTGGGCGCGGGCAGGGACGGGGAGGGGACGCGCACTCCCCCGCCGCATCCACGCGTGTGGCTGCAGCCGAGGGGCAGCCCAGCGCTCCCATTAATTAGCACACACCTTTCCTAATCTCGCACATAGTTTGCTGGGCTGTTCCAACCTCCTGGCACCGGCAGGGGTAGAGGAGGGCGCAGCTTTCCCGGCGGCTGGACGTTATCCCCCTCGGAAAACAAATGGTTCCCCGGGGATTACCCCTGCCAACTCCCAGCCCTGGAAATCCCAGTGTATTTAGCCGGTGCGGCAAAGGGAAAGGAGGGAATTTCATGCCTCCAGCCCGGCCCACCCCACGGCTTTGATTCAGCCCTTCGCTGCCGGAGCGGCTCGGGTGAGCCCCGCTCTCGCTCGGGCAGGCTCCCGTTCAAAGTGCACGGGGGCCCGCCGGCACCCCGCGGCGCAAACACCTCTTTCCTCTTCAAACCCACACGCAAAGGGCTCGTTCGAGGCTGTAAGTTAAGCGAAATGCTTGTCAAGGCTTACGACACGGGGAGAGAGCTACGTGCGAGCGGTTACTCGCCGCTTGGGGGGATGCAGGGAGCCACGTACCCCATAACCAGCTCCCCAAAGCACCGGGGTCCGGCAGCTCCCCCAGGTTCCTGGGGAAGGGGAGGCTCCATTTTTATATTCCTTAGGTGCTTCAGCACATGGTTCTGCCGGGAGAGCAGACACGCTCCTGATCACTCCCTTGTGAAGCGCACGTTGGACAATTAGTTACGCAAATGCAATAAGCTGGGGGCATTATTAACACAGACAGGAAGAAAGAGCAAATTAAGACTAGCTGTGACTAAAGGCACAGTGAAACGCAGGAGCCTGAACTGCTGGAGGAAGGACGGGGCTGATCGCTGGGAAGATTTCCACGGCCTGCCGGGTGAGTCACCCGCACAAGTCCCATCCACGCGAGAAACTTCCACCAGCTCAAAGGCACGATTTCAGTAGGAAAGGGTTTCTGTCTGATTTTGTAGTTTTAGGGGTTTTTCACAGTAGGGGAAAACCCGTTCTGCCCCCTAGCCCTAACCCTGGCATTGCACAGGGACAGAGAAAGTAGATGAGCTGGATTAAGATGATACAATCCCATCAGTATTTGTTACCATTTCTCAGCCGTAGATTATCACCTCTGTAACAGATAAAAATAGGGTTGTCTGAGCCCCTCTCAGGCATTTAATGCAAAACTTGAAGAGCTAGCCAAAGTCGCTGGGGGATCGGGTGCTAAGCAGCCAGACTTTGCACCGGAGCAGCTCAGGAGCACTCACACGTTCCCAGGTTCACAGCAGCCGCAACTCTACCCACTGCTGCACGGCTATGCAGAATTTCGGCAACGCTGCAGTCTCCAGCAGGCAGATGTTAGCAAAAAACTCCATCATCAAGAAAATTTTTGAACGACCAAAGCTTTGCTGCTTAAGTAAACGCGCATCTAAGCCCGTAGTAACAATATATTACTCTTTCCACAGGTGCTTTTGAAATCATTAGTCACAATTTACGGAGGAGAAACAACAGCACAATGACTTGCCCCACCTTGTACACCAAGTGAGGGCAAAGTCAGCAGAACCCACTCCCGAACGCTAATCCCCCCGGCTCCAGTCCTGCCTGTGTCTCGATGGACATGAGTATTTCTAATACTTAGCACTCACAGGGATACGCTTTATAGAAGATCAAAAGACAACTCTGTGTTCTTCTCAAATATGGGTATATGTGCACATGTGCCTGATTAAGCGTGCGATTACGTGTGCACATACATGCAATTGAGTGTATGGTTCCACATGTGTGCGTGATTACGTGTGCAAAGTGTGCCTTTGCGGGGCTGCTGGTGAGCAGCGTTTTTGGAGCAGTGGCTGGGGTACAGCCATCTGATCAGCTTGACTGCACAAATACAAACAGCAAATTGTGGAGCAGGCTTTCTACCGCAGGGCCAAACAAACACGATGAGACAGAAAATGGCTGAAGGGATTTTTTCTGAAATACTGTCTGACAAAGAATCCTTTTCTTTGGCTGCCCGGCCTCAGAATTACCAAGAGAATCAGTCGCTTGGCTCAGAAGAGCAGGTTAATGTTTAATACAATGCAGAGCCTACAGGCTTCAAATAGGTAAGTCATTTATAGCTTTTTTTCCCTCTCTTTCATACGATTAGTGAGGGAATTTATTGTTCCTGAGAGTGAGGGATTCGGACTGCTGGCTCAGCCCAGCCACAGCACAGGCAGGTACCGCATGAGCCTCGTGCATCCAGCCCTGCCAGAACAGCTTGGGTCTGACCTGGCGTACGCACCCATCCTGCGCCAGCCCTGGCCATCCCCTCTGTCAAACACATCCCACCCCGGCACTCCTATGCCAGCAGGGTGCTGGCAGAGGTGCGGAGCTGGTCTCTTTTCATAGAGGCCATGTCGACCTTACTTGTCTCCACCTGTTCTGCCCAACTCCACGCGCACGGCAGTGATCTTTTTTCCATGGGCGACCACGGGTGGACTCCTGAACCCAGCGGCACCTGCACCCACCGAGGCTGCAGATGCTACACCTCCTGCAGCAGCTGAGAGCCTGACCCAGCTGTGGTGCCCTCAGCAGCTGGTTCTTCACGGTTTAGTCTGCACCACATGTGTTACAGTTTCATGGCAGGCATGAAAAGCATTTTCTGCAAGCGGTTATGTGCTGTCTCTCCCCCAGCAGCATCTTCCAGGCAAGCACATTCCCCAGCATGTGAGGGTCCTGCACAGAGATACACCATCTCCCGAACTAAATATAATACAGCAGAGGACCAAGAGAGATGAACACCACCAGCTACGTACAGTGGGCTGGGGCAGGGAACCAGAGGCCCAGGAGAGGATGAAGGTGAAGGAGAGACTGGGGGAGGCAACAGCACCAAGCAATGCATACTGCAGTGAGGATGGAAACATAGAAATAAGGGAAGGATGAGCCTCCAGGGGCAAAGCCCCTACACTCTCATGGACTAGCACGAAGCTAGACATAGGATATGCCGAGCTGTGCAATTGCATCTCTCCAACTGACTCATTCAACCTCTCAGACCAAGTTTCTCGTCTTGCAAAAGGGGAGGAAGGTTGCGTTTTCCCAGGGAGAGGTGTGGGGAGGCTGTGAGTTACTCAGTGCTGCCCTGGGGCTCGAAGGCATTGCCTGGTAGGCAAAAGTTGCTGTTATGGCAGAGTGCAGAGCTCCCTGGGTGACCCGAAACAAGGATAAGCAGGAATTTACGCTGCAAAGGCCTGCCAGTGAGCAGCAGCACAAGCCTGAGCCTCCCCTTTGGGGAACAGCATCTCTGACTGATTTAGGGGTGGAAACTCAGGTGCCAGGACTATAAACCACCCACATCTCCCTCTCCAGCTCTGTTTGTTTTCCATATGATCCTGCAAGCTCCTTTTTCCTGACCAATTGCTCTTGTGTCTGCAAGGCTGGAGAGAGGATGCAAAGTTTTCCATCCAGCTCTGCTCCAGCAACCCATCGTGCCAGCACAGGGAGGCAGCTGCCGAAGCAGGCACAAGGTGAGCACTGCACCCCAGCCAGAGAGATCACCGCAAAAGCCCTGCAAAACACAGCTCAGAGAGCCCCTGGATTCAAGGGAAAGGAGGAGAAGGAGACAACACAGAGGAGACCTCGTGGCTTTTGGCCAAGAAAGGGCTACCTGCACTGCCCAGAGCCCGCAGTCGCCCCGGCAGGCGCGAAGGGTGGGTGGCTTTTGGTGCGGCTGCGTGTGCAATGGGGCCTGACTCACCCTGCGTACTTTGGTAAATCCAACAACTCGGATGCACAAAGTCAGCAAGAGCTCTGCACTGGCGGGCTGGCTGCCGGCAGCCCAGCTCAAGACAAAGTTCAGTCCCTGCTCTGCTCTTGGCAGCGCACAATTCCTGTTGTTGGTGCCCAGGACAGCAAGATACTTGTGAGAAAGGACAAGATCCAATCAACCAGTGCTGGACGCTTGCAGAATCTGCCCTCCTTTCTGCCACCTTCTTGAGGAAATTAAAATATTATGGCACCTCTGATGGCTCTTCCTTTCCCCTGCAGCTCTAATGGAGTGCTTGCACAGTTAATCCTTAAAATGCCCTGGTTAAGTTCATCATTATCCTCATTTAGTTGGAGAAAAAAAAAAAAGAAAAATGAAAACACAGGTTTTTATTTAACAGTTCTGAAAAAGGATTGCCCAAGCTACGATTAAAACTCAGAGCTTTCTAACTTGTTGCTGCCTAACTTTACAGCTTGCAGGAATATTGGGTCTGCCAGCTCTGAGCTCGGCAGAGTCAGTCTCATATAAAAAACATACCTGCCCAGATCTTGTGGAGGGAGATAGAAATCAGTTTGATGATCCAAGTTTCTGATAGCATTTCTGGAAAACACAGGCTTTGCCAAGCACAGCATGCAGAAGGTCTGGAGGACGTATGGGCAGTGATCTGGAACTGCTTCTCCCAGCACTTGAGGATAATTCAGCCAAATTCACACCCGGGGAGCATCCAAGCCCTGACTGTGTCAGTAGGCACATACAGATCCTGAAGCTGCTCCCATTCAGCAGCCTGGCTCTCAAGCTTTGCAATAAGGGAAAGGTTTGTTGAGTGCATTTGGGGTGCCTTGTTATTCACGAGCAACAAATCGACTGAATCATAGAGATGGAGCAGTCAGGTGTGCATGAGAGGAGCTCGGGTCCACATGGATAGAGAAACTCTTTCTTAAAACTATGGTTGAGGTCACAGTCAAGTCCACCTAAGTAAACACGGCCCATTTACCTGTCCCCGGTGACACTGGGGGACAGCGATGGCCCATTTACCTGTCACAGTCAACTCCCTGTGTTCACCAATGAGTCCTTGGGTACCCAAAGGCACACGTGAACCTGCTTGCCAAACCCAGGAAGACTAAACGCAAAGAACAGCAGTGACATAAGCTATCCCCAAGGACCACAGCGAAGACTTGCCATACTCCAGTTCTGAGCCTCTTTCTTCTTGCCAGTGGCCCGGATTTAATGCAGCTCTCCCCTTCCCTGCTCCAGAGTGGGAGGACGCAGATGTTCAGCCTCTCAGCATCAATTCACAATGCTCGGATACAGGAGGCAAGGCAGCTGTGTTGATCTAAAGCCTCATACATCAGCCCTCTGCTTTTTCCAGGGACTGATTCGCTTGGTTAGGACACAGCACAGCTAGCAACAGCCAGACTCTCATTGTGGTCTTAAATGCATATGGTTAAAAAGTAAATAATTTAGCAGTTTGTTTCCTAACTCCTTTCCTTGTGATTCCATCTGACAAAGCTCCAAAGACCCACAGCATTACAGTATCATCATAGATGGTCTGATGGTGATTCTGTTCTCTTCTTTGGGCTGGTGGTTATGGTGAGGAAGCAAATAACTTAATGAAGCAATTACTCCTATCAAATCAGCAGGTTTTGTTCTTTTCTCCTGCCTTAATTATGAGGAACCAGGAAGAATGTCCAATTACTCAAGGCAGAATTTCATTACCAAGCAAGATAACATCTGCTCAACCACAAGGTACATCAGATGGCCATTTTCACAGAACAGCCTCTCCCATGTTTAGGGAAGGGAATACTGCAACATGAAATTAAAGCTGAAGAGTGTATTAACAGGCAATAAAATAAAAACTAAAGGCAGTAGTCAATGCCCATTCAATAGAAGGAAAATCCCTGAATGTAAGGGAAGTCTGAATGAAAGTTTGTGTTTTCCATTTTGAATAGCCCCAGTCTCTGAAAAAAAAAAAAAAAACCCACACACCAAAAAAAACCCAAAAAACAAAAACCAAAAAATCACCAAACTTCTTCAAAGGTGCTTCACGAGCTGACCCACATGAACACCCTCCCCCTTAAGAATCATCGTAAAATCCTTGAGCTGCTTTCAGAAATGCCAGCTGAGCACTTCTGAAACTAGCTGCAAGTCTGAAAAACAAAAACAGGTCAAAGTCAAACTCTCAAATCCCTCAAAGCTTAATCCATTTTTCACAAATACACAATCTTGCTTTATGGCTTTTATGGTCTGAGTTTTAGTTGAAACTACAGGAATGAAGCCACAACTATAGCTTTGTGCCAGTCACGTCCTTCCAAAGTGGTACCGAACAGATCTGGAGCTCACTTTCCACCAAGTGAGAATATCTCTGGGTTTTATCCAAGCATCACACATAACCCAGTGCCTGCCCTCGGTCAGCCTGGGTTGTCAGGTACATTTTCACAAGTGCAATTTGGAGAAGTGAGCATACGACCCTGGGGAGGGAGAAAAGGTGAAACAGGGGCAGAGTGCTGGAGCTCTGAAGAACCAGGTTTACTGGTCCTGCTGCACTGGAGGGAGGCACGGAAAGTGTGGACTAAACTGCTGCAGGGGAGAGGGACCGCACACCACCTATTCCAACCCCTCCTCAGCAGCAGCAACCAATCTGGCTGCAGACTTGTGCGTGTGCCAAGCAAACAGCCAGGCATGATTGCTTTGCTGCTGTTGTAACTGCTGGTGTTTAGGAGACGTCCATGGGCAATTAGGGAACGGTACAATCGTGCTTAGAGCTATGCTTAACTGTCTGCCTGCCATGATTTCCAAATCCATCCCCTGAATGCAACTCCCAGTCCTGCAAGCGTGATTCAGAGCGTATTCTTAAATGCATGAACTTACATGTTTGCTTCCCGTATTTGCAAGCGCGCAAGAGGCACAAGGTGCCCCCTGACAGCTCTTAATGGAAAGGCAGACCCAGATGCAGAGGGGGCTCTGCCTGTCGCTTGGAGGGAAGACACTGGACCGGAGCCATGGGGCCTGCTAGAACTGGAAAAGGGGAGCAAGGAACTGGAAAAAAGAATCAGCAATGATAAAAGAGCCCACAGAAAACGTGGATAAAGGAAAACCACAGAAGGATCAGCAAGAGTCTGCCTATAATCACTACCAAAGCAATTACAGAATTAGGGAAGATTTATAACAGACTGAAGAGCGGGATACTTGGCGCATGAAATGGAAAAGCTGTAAGGAGGGAATTCTGTATGCTGGCACTGAGCTCAAGAGCCGCAAGTGATGCAGCCTCAGCAGTTCTGTCCTACACAGAGCAAACTGAGCAGCATTTTGGATGTCTTTTCTTGTACCTCTCAGCTTCCAGCTATAATTTGGTCTAGCCATCGATTCCAAGTTTTAAAAACCAAAACAAACAAAAATTATTTATGCAGAATGTTGAAAAAAATATGAGTGATTAATAATAGCCACCATTTCCTTAATGCTGTAACACAGTGCAGCTTCTAGCCAGCACTAGCAGCTCTTCTGGGAGGAAATTACCATTATACAACTTTACAGGTGGGGAAACCAAGACACAAAAGGGTTACAGAAAGCAGTGGGTTTAACCCAAATCTAGAATTATAGTCCTGGACTATTATGATACATATAACTCTCAGTATTCCTGGAAACTGAGGCAGGTTTATTGTGATATACTGTCACTCAACATTAGCCATCACATCTCTGCCTTGCTTGCCAAGGACGTAATTCCAGTGCTAGTTTATCTTTTCTTACACTGGCACAGCTTCATTTCTCATTGTTCCTTATCTTCCATCTATATCCTTTACTCCAGGATTTAAAAGGATGATTTTGCCCTCAACTACAGCAACTGAAATACCTGCAGAAGACTTAGGGCAGCAGACAGCCCAGCCTCTCAAAACCAATACACTCATTTCCAATCAATTCATACATGAACAAGCCCTAAGATTTCCAAGTTAGTTGGGTACAAATACCTTTGGAAAGCTCCAGAAATGCTCAGGGGATTTTCCCATTGACAGCAAAAGGAGCAAATGAACAGGCGGGGGAGCTGCCACAGCCAGTGGCTTTAAAAGGTAAAAAAATCAGCTTCATCCAAAGCTCAGCAGTGCCAGTAATGAAGCAGCCAGGGCTGCCTTCACACCCAGCTCAAAGCTGATCAATCAAAATGAATCATCACTTGAGAGAGACAAGCGAAGAGGTAATTTAAACACTGAAACAAGCCTGCTGCAGTTCAGCAGGTAACAGCATGATCGGGCTAACATACCCACCTCAAAGAGGGACTTAAAAACAGGCTGGGGGGGGGGAGCAGGTATCCCGGCCGGGGTTAGCAAGGGGCTCGTGCTGCCCGAATCCTCCAAGTCCCCACAACGGGCAGTCCCAGTCTCGCTGCTGGGGAAGCACCTTAGAACCTGACTGTGTATTTTCACCTTATACATTTGTTGAAAATATAAAGCTTTACAAACTGTGGCGATTTTTTAGTGCTGACACACTTTGCAGGCAGCTCCTGTAATGGCGGCACCGGTGATAAATTGAGTAAATACAGTCGCGCTGTGCAAAGCTGCCCTTCTTCTTACTGAGAAAGGGACAAGGAGAGCATTAAGGGCAGCTAAGAAAATAGAGCTGGAGTTTGATTCCAGTTCTGTACGAACTGGCAGGAAGTGTGAAATTGCATTGGGAAACTACTTCCCTGTGCACAACAGAGGACTCGGGTCTCCTTGCAGCCCAGACCCTCAGCCCTGCCAAAACAAGCCAGGCAGCATCAGGGGTGACTGATCACTGTCAGTGTTTTAGTGGTTTTTTGGGCTTTAAAAAGTCAGCTAGGGTTCTAGCTAGAGCATGAATGGTTTCCTAATAGAAATGATTTCAGAGTCTGGAGTGGTTTCAGGAGGAGCTTGCTGAGCTGGCTGGTGCCAGGAACTACGTGAATGTAGCAGCAAGGAATGCTTTCTCCCTCCTCATCCCCCCGCGCCTCTCGGCTGCTCCCGAGACGAGGCTGCGCTGAACGAATCGGGAAAAGTCAGTTGTCATCCAGAAAGCCCAAGGGGGATCTGGCCTCCATTTCCACACAGGCTGCAAAGGGAAAAATCTGCAGAGTAGCTGGAGAAGCGGTCACCTGCCGACAGGGTCGCGGGACCAACAAACCCTCACCTCACCAGCGGCCAAAGGAAAACAGCTCCACTCCAAGGAGAAGGAAAAACCAGGAACTATAAAAGGGATATTGTATAAGCCCTAGTGCAAAAGCCTTCCTGCTGTTGTTACATTTTAATAACTCATATTTCCGAGAGGAGCGGGGCCGAGCGCTGCCTGCCGTGACTGCGAACAATGGCACCAGCCAGACCCCGCGGAGGTTTCCCATTCATTGCTCGCCCAGCGAGCTCCCAGCCTGGCCCGCGGCCCCGCTCTCCTCCCAGGCTCGGCAGTCTGGCACAGCTGCTGCCTTCATGCAATTGTTTCCCTGTCTGACGGATTAATTTTCACTCAGGTTTTTGTTACTGTCTTGCCCTCTCGTGGCTGGCCCATAGATCACCCCCCACGGATGGATGCACTAACACAGTCCCTGCTAGACATCACCGTCACTGTCCGCAGCAGGGTAAGAGCTTTAATCTATTTAACTTTGCAGCCAGTATTGCACGCTGCTCCTTTTCCAGTGAGGTAATTCTGTGTGTATTTAAGTCAACTACAAACATTACTTTTCTGCCTTTGCTTTTCTTTCCTTACTAAGATAAAAAGCACAGAGAGTAACTAGAGATGCATTCATCTGGCAATGGCCTTTAGCCATCACCAATCTGAAGTCTGAGAATGAACACTCACTTGGTGTGGAGAAAAGTAGTGGAAAGAAACAGTTTAGCTAAACTGCTCAGAGATGCAGCTTCAGGATACCTCACATTTCAGTGTTTACTCACTGATCTGAGCTCAAACAGATTCNGTAGCAAAAAAAATTTAAAAAGTATTAGGTAAATGATTCTTTCCAAAACATGCATCAAATTCTGATCTCACCAGAACATCTCTACAGCCACCTGTTGTAGCAAACACTGTAAGTCTTACTTGTGCTGGTTGGTCTTTGTGGCCACATGAACTTTCCCAAGGAGTCGGACCTCAGGTTGTTCAGTCTGACCTCAAAATATAAACTTTTGTGCAAAATTTTTAGCAGTCAGCAGATGGAGCTATTCCTGATATTTCTATAGGCATTTAGATCATGAAGAAATATGGGAAAGTCAGCTGGCAGTGTGGTGCCCATCTTTACAGGGGTTGAGCATAAATCAGTATGATCACTGCCTACAAATCTCTGAACAGAGTAACTCAAGCCACTACTTTCAAGCTATGCACAAGCAAAAGAATACATATTAACATATTGCTTCTGCCATTAAAGCCAAAGCATTTTAAAAAATAATTAGCAGCATAAGACCAGTGCCTCATAGCTTACCATTCTGATACAAGTATTAGAGGTCACTAATACCCATGGCCTTTCAGCAACATGGTAGTAATCATCCCTGCAGGTTTTCTAGCAGCAAATTTGTCTTGCTGCTGAACTGTGCCCATTTTATTGACACTTCAACTTACCTAGCCACAAAAGCAGCTTGACCAGTGACAAATTACACTGTTCATATAGCTAATATTTCCAGAAGAGGATATCTCTTCCAAGAAACCACGAGCGCTTGCAAACCTGTCTTTTTACAGAGAGGAAGAAAGCCAATGCAAAAGTGGTGCATGTGGCTGCCAGTTATAATTGAAATAATTTTAATAATTCATGCCTCATTACCTTGCCACATGGCAGTTCAAAGACCATCTCCTAATCCTTTAACCCTTTTCTCCTGTGTCGTTTGGTTTCCTGGTTTAATCAGTGAAGAAACAAAATGGGGAACGCTCATCAGCTCTTGCCCATGGGAACAAAACCCAAAGGGGGCTAGTGAGTCTAAGATCTTAATCCCCTTCCTCCTGCCATCCTAGTTTTCCTGATTTGATCCATCACTGTCAGCTGAAACAGCAAAGAAATTAGTAAACTGTTATATACCCTAAACTGTTGGCTGAAGCTGGAATTGCTTTATGGTGTGTATAGGTACTGTGCCACTACGGGCAAGGGGGACTTGTTTAGCAGCTTTATATGGGCAGGTAAGAATTGCTGGAAGCTGCAGACTTCACATTGGGTGCCTCTTATCCTGGGAGAACTGGCTTTTTCCAGCTCTGAATTGTCCTCTGGGTACTCAGTCCCATGGCTGTGCCCTTTCTTGTAAGGCAAAATTGCATTTTGTAAATCACAGGAACAAAGCATTATATTTTTTTAATGGTTTTGAAGCCTTCTTGTTGCCCCCTTAGCTATTTAGGGAGCTAACACCTGATACCTGTTTACTATTTCTGTCCTACACAGGGAGATCACAAACCAGAGAGTAAGGTGTAAAATTATTTAGGACAGCAAGTATGGTCCTGTTCACTTATGAAAAGGAAATAATCTTGTAAAAACACATTCATTTTAAGCACAGTGCATATTTACACACAGGAGGTGTCCTTACTTCAGAAGCTTAACTTATGCGTATGAGGGAGACCAAACTACGTATATGCAAACATGCATCAACATGTGCAAAATAATAGCACTAGCACAAGATTTCAACACCAGAAATGCCAACAACAGCAAAGACTATCATTTATAGCTAGTTACTCAATACATTCCAGCAAGCAGATACATAGAGCTATAGATAAACCGACTGATAGCCTAATGAAAGCTGTAACATAAAGAACATTGCAATCTCTATGCTCTTACCACCTCACCTACAGCACACTTTACCCAGCCTACTCCAGGTTGACGGCTGGCTGAGCCATGTGCCTCCCAGCACAATGCAAACCCTGTCTCATTAGCAGCTAACCAGCAGACGAGTTCCTCTACACCCCAGGTCCCGTCTGCATCTCCACAGAGGCTCAGGGAAGGCTGTGGAAGAGCCGATGGCACGGAAGGTGCCAGTGCCCTCAAACCCTAGCAGAAAGAAGTGTAAGTGCCTACTGATTTTGACATAGCATAGTCTCCTGAGAAACAAACCTCAGTCAGATTGCAGCCAAGCCAGAGCAGGGTCACCTTGGGGAACTCTTCAAATAAATACAGAACTTGAGCCCCAGGTGACGGAAACCTGCACAGCTGTAGTGCCATCAGAAGAGGTGATTTATACCAGCTGCCCCATGGTATTTCAAGCCTATCACTAAAGTTTGCCTGTTGAGCATACGTAGCTGTTTCAGTGTCCTGGCTGTGGGTGACTGACCTGCCTACACTCTCTTTCTATAAAATGCTCCCCAGAGGAGTTGCTGTGCCTATGGATGGTCTGGATTTGAGTGGGTGGGGAGTCCTCCATGCCTTTTCCTAGGACGGATGAATGCCTAGCAAAGTGATCTTCACAAGGAATTTATTAGGCAGCCTGAGCAGCACCCCGGAAAGCTGCATGTTACCCCTGAAGCTCTAAAATAGGATTACTCTACCTGCTGGATGAGGACAAAGGTGATCAAACACAGGTTTCTTTCATGAATAAGGTCTGAGCTGAAGCACTCTTGCTTCACTTAACAGGAAAAAGTACAATTGGTGTGACTCATGGAAGAGCTGTTTTGGTAATGCACTGCCCACAGACAGGATGCTCAGCTGAAGAGGCCATTTCAACCTTTAGAACCCATTGATATGTCATGCTGCTCTTCACAAATGTTGCAGAACCGAAATGTTCAAGTGGGATATTTGCCTTCACAACACCAACAAGAATTCTTAATTTCCCTTTTAATCATGATGCAAACTAACAAGCAGTGCCCAGTGACAAAAACATTAAGATTTTCAAGCACCATCAGGTTGAATCTTCCAGTGTGTATGAGAGTAAAAGTAAAGGTCACAGTCATCATTACAGCTGTCTCCTTATTCAAAGCAGAGTGCTTTATAGTAGAGTTTGGCCCCACTTCTAATCAGCATTCAGTACTGGAGAGCTTGGGGCTCTTCTTGTCTGGGCAAAGGGCCAGAAAGTGACTCTGAACAAAAAAAAAACCTAAGCAGAGTCCATTCTAATTTCACTGAGCAAACCAGGTGAAATACAAAAATAAGTCAATTAAACCACAAAGCTCTAATTCAGCTTTATAGCATTCTTTCCGCTGTAACAACATTAGCAATTAGTTACAGTGAAACAGGCAAACCAACTGATCTTTGTTTTGGTTGTGTTCTTTTAAGAAGGATACAAAAGCTGCCTCAGAGAAACCGCTGCCAACATGTAGCATAACTCATACAAAGGATCGAAAAGGAGCCATGGATCATGGAATGGATCACAGCAGAAGTCCATCTCCCGATTCACAAGGAGGTGCCAAAGCCCTGTTCTGAACTCCTATGAAACATTATCTGCTCCCAAATTCATTTTCTCTCAAAGCCAGCTGCTGATCCCTTCTCACTATTCCCAGGCACGTTGCACCCTTCAGTCTTCATCCAGCTTTCTGTAGCTGAATCTCCTCCAGTTCTTCCCTTTCAAAACCACGTTAAAGTCTTCTAAAGGTCCCCCAGCATTATCCAGTTCAACATGAAGAAAGCAAGCTGACCATTTCTCTCCTCCCTCCCTGGCTACCCCAGCCAGCTACACAGCTGACTCCCAGCACATCCTGACCATAGATTTAGTCTGCAGGAATTTGCATTGTCTCATGCAGGTTCCAAGTGCATGGATTACATATCCAGCAAGGCATCTGGCACTCTGTAAAAGCCTGGAGTTTCAGAGATTTGACTCATGATGCTGCTGCCATCAAAGGTTGAGACCCCGCCTGGTCCAGGGCACCACCGTGAGCCAGAGAAGCCCAATGGCAACGCAGGGTGACACTCCCAAATCCACATCTGTCCTGACAGAGTAGGGTGAGCCCTTGACCTTGTTCATGGAGGGGACCAATGCTGTGGGCACACCAAGGGCCCTTGGCAGTCCTACTTACTGCCTTCCAAAATGAACACCCTGAGCAGGACACAGCCATGGGCACTTTGTGGCACAGAGTCTGAGACATGGTAGAGTCACCATAGAGTCCTTAAGATGGCCAAAAAAATCCATTTGGAAAAAATACATGTCCAAGTCAGGCTCCTTCACTGCTGTAGATTTATAAGGAAAGGTTGGGTTAGAGTACATGGTTGGACAGAAAATGGCTGGAGGCAAATGGCTGTCACTGATGTCAGACATCTTCTCCAAAGAAATCCAACCCCTTTCACTTGTTCACCTATAAAGGCGCCAGAATCTGGCTGTAAATTAATATCTGACAATTATTCCCCAAGGACTCTCATTCTGCTCCTGGGCCAACGTGTGTTTCCAATCTAAGCATGGAGGTAAACCTGCTAGACCAAAGCAGATCAATAGTCTTGAAGGATCACCTGCAGTGACCCAGCACAGAGTAGATGTGCACCAAGGCTTAAGAGCAGACCAGGGGGGTGGTGGAGCAGTGGCATTCGGCATTCACTTCTGGATACTTCATGGCTGGATTTAACAAATGTCTCCAAAGCTGAGCATAAGTCACTTTGCAAGAACGGGTGATTCAGGGGTTGTTTAAACTGACCTGTGTCCTCTCTCCAAGTTGGAGACACAAACGGACCAGAATTCAGAAGCAGAGTCATCACTGTTCCCTGTCCCCTATGATTTACACCCCTGAACGCTGCAGGTGAGACTGGCTTGGGGAAAGCAAGATCTGATGTACAGGAACAGGATGTGCTTATCCTGACGAGAGCTCTTCTCTCAACACTGCTCCATACACTGTCAGGAATCGTAATCTCTGCCTGGGGCAGAAACAGTTTCTTTTGCTCGGCACTTGTCAAGCATTTAAAGGTGGTGCAGTCAGCAACAGGAATTCAGGCATTTGTGCTCTACAGGTGAAAGACGTGTACACTGTAGAAATGACTAGGACCCAACAGAGACACAGCAATAGCTTGCACCTCTGAAAATCCGTAAGGGAAGGGGGCCTTCACAAGGGTCTTGGTCATGTGAGGAAACCCTGGAATAGTTGCTCTTGGTCAGATTAAACAGTTCTGCAGTCTCCCAGGCAGGAGGTCTGCCCAGAGATGAGCAGTAGCTCAGAGGCAGCATGTCCTAGTGTCCACCCTGCTCCAGACCACCCTCCAGCACTGAACCACAGCCTCAAGCAGCAGCAAGGCTAACCTGACCCTACCAGGTTAGAAGAAAATAAAACACGGTTATTTTCTCTCTAGAGCACGTTCCCCTACAAGCTTGTTCACCATACAACATACTGGTAGACAAGTTCCTGAGGTAACACCACCCTCTTGTGTCCGAGTTGAAGCTAGCAAGAAATGCTTCCAAAAGCATTTCCAAAAGCGCGGTGTGTGTGTGCACAGTGGTTGCTTGGCTCATTATTCTTGAATTTAGAGAAGTGGTCTTCAGGCTGTGGACATGGGGCTTGGGGAGGGGGGAAAGCAGAGGACCTGCCCTCCAGAGCATCTGCAAAAGATAGTGAAGGACTGTGCCCTACTGTTACCAGTTATAAATTCACTGGGTCTCAGCTCCAATTGAAATGTTTAGGAGTCTACAAGTTGTAAAAGCTAAAAAGCACTGATGCCACAAAACCAGAAGTCAAATACCACAGACATTAATTAACTTTGCATGCTCGCCTAGCACAGAGATCTTCAGGGTGACATTTGCTCCTGCCCTCCAGCTGCCCAGCATGAAGGACAAATACAGGAAAGGATCAGTGCAGAGGAACTGAATGCCAATAGCTCCATTGTTACCAGTGCTTTGCTTCTCACTGTTTTTACCGAAATTCTGTTAGTTTGGTGTCTCCCACCTGCAACATTTCTGTGCTTTGTTCCCAAGAACCTGAAACACTTTCTGCGCTCCCAGCACTGCGTGTGACAGGGTGCGAGCTGCACAAGATACAAACGCGGAGGGAGATCTGCCAAGGTGCAGTCCTGTGACCTCTCCTTTGTTTAAATCGTGCTTTCACTTTTTAATTAGGATGTTAACCTGCCACTCAGGTCTCACCTCAGAGATGAGCTGCCATCACTAACCACAGTTTCATATTTTCTCGCATTCTTACTCCATCCTTAGCAAAAGCCTGTCTGCAACCATGACTTGAGTCAGGTGAACCGGTTTCCTTTGTGGGAGCATTCCCCCAGCAGGCACAGGGCTCTTCCTTGTGGGGGTGACATCTCTCCAGCAACAACTGCTGCCAACCAGCGGGACACACCTTGTGCTTGTTTTTAGCTAGCACTGGCACCGATCCCCCACACCTCACACCACCATTAAGGTTTTTGCATGTGGGTTTTGGGTTTTTGTTTGGTTGGGTTTTTTGTATTTTATCTTCCTTTTGTTAATTGACATTACTACTGTTCTATTACACATAGCACTAAGTATCATAGTAATTCTCAGGGAGAGTCACCACATCTTCCCGTGTGTTTGGCTGCTTCATTCGGTTTAGTCTGCTCACTAGCAGCCAGTGTAAAAATATTTCCTACTGTCCCATCCAAGACAGCTTGCTCATTCCAGGAGTGCACAAGCTGCCATCTCCATTTCACATCCCCTTGGCCTATCTCTGTCCAAATCCTGTGCAGCAAACACACAAGCAGTTTAGCTTGGGAAAAAAGTGATAAGTAGCAGTAAAATAGCCTACTGTGGAAGAGAGATCTACAATGTGTACACCATTTAATCAGAATGTTAATATGTTTTAAATGGCATTTGAGAATTTCAGATGTATTTAATACAAGGGGATTTGCATATCTACCACTGAGTTTTTAATCCTTGATAAATGTGTAGAATAATCAATTATTCAATGAACATACACGAGTTCACTGATTAAATCTCAATTATAAAGGCAAGTCTTACCCACTCTATTATGACTGTTCTCCCAGCATTGCCTAATTAAGCCATATTTGATTATGGGGTGAAAAACATTTATTGCAGATATTGTGGCTCTGTAATTGATGCATATCTGTGGCCTGGCTGTTAAGCCCTAATAAATACATTTTAAACAGCTAATTATTTAATTAACAACAGCCTCTTCCAATCTCAGTATGCAAAGCATGCTGAAGTCCTTTCATTGAAGCCCTAATAGGAATGAAACTGCTGGAAGCTGCTTCATTGTTTTCATTCCTCTCCCAGACATGTCAGTGTTACTGAGATGCTCCCAGCTCCACTGCACAGGCTGGGATCCACCCATCCAAACTTACCTGCAGTGTGGGCATCCACATCTGAACTCAGTATTTGACGGTTATAGTTCAGGGAGAGGAATAGGCTGTAGCAGGGGATGCTGTGTTTTCTTCTGTGAGAGACATCCAGCTCCTAGGGATTTTTTGCTGCAAGTGTCCTGCTGCTTCTGCAGACTAAAAGCAGCCTCAGACATATGCTTCTCCATTGTAGACAGCTGAAGGTCAGCAAGATGATGCTTGCTTCAAGTATTCTTAAATCATTTGTTTAATCATGGTTTTTTGAACTCTATCATTTGTCATCCATTTCTTGAAAGGCTGGCAAAACATTCTGGGTCAAGCTATTTTTGATCACTAATTGGCCCATGGCATAGTCAGCAGCTGTGTGCTGTTCCCCATCTCCTCTTAGCGTAGACACAGACAAAATTAAGGACTTCTAGTAGCTCTTCCATGGCAGGAGCCTATTTGCATGAGGAAACTTTGGCAGCTTTTGGACATCACCCCATGAGGTGTCTTAAGGTTAGTTTCAGGCATCAGCTTTCAGTACAGCAACTTGAAATGTTGCTCAAAAACTAAGACATCAAGAGTGTGCCCAAGATTTGTTTTCCTCCAACTATGAAAATTTAACTCTTCTTCCTTGCTGAGATCCTTGTACCAGAAAAGCTACCACATGAACAGTTACAGAAAAATGGAAAGAATTGGGATGAACTCTTACTACATATACACATATATCCACACCACCAGCTCCCAAACCTGTAAGCAATGTACACATTGTAAAAAGATATTTAATGACAGCTGCTGAAGCTCAAGCTTGGCTCTCTGCTGCTTGTCTGCAGGATTTGGAGTTTACTTTACTAAGCTGCTGTCTTTTGCTTATGGTTTAAAATAAACATTGTTCTAATAGTTTTCTTTTTCTTCAGATCAAAACATTCAATCCACTGTAACCACCCAATGTTAAAAGCACTTGACTAGCTCACATCTTTTTAACATGTTTGCTAAACTAAAGTAAGATTTGCTAATGCAAAACCAGTGGGATACAATCACAGCAGACTCCAACATAAGCCAATAAAGTGAGAAAATTTTTTTGCTAACAGCTAAGCAAATAACCCAACAACTCCTCTGAGCAGTCTGCAAAGCAAGTCCATCTGCCTTTGCTAAGGGGGAGTCCTCATAGCAAATGATCTTTGAAAATGCCATAATTTAATTATCCATCTGTTTCCTATCACAATTATGTGCTTCAGGTTTTTCCCCTAGAAGCCAGAAATGGTGAATGTTTGCAAAAAACATCTGACAAGGAGGATGTCAAGCACCATCCCCAGCCCTGGCCAAAGCCTGCCCATGTCCTCTGGAACCAGCCTGCCCAGACTGCAATTCAGAACAGAGGCTGTTCCTCTCACTTGGTACTTTAGGTAACAAACACTGCACCCTAATATAATGCGATCTTGCTCTCCTAAATTCAGTAGAGAGGAAGCTGTGCACAAGCCTATATACATCACTCACCCAGAGATACCGTTCTGACCACTCGGGTGCCCCTTGTTCCCCACAAAGGAGAGTACAAGAGAGGTAACAAATAATCTGAGCTGCTTGCACACATGCATGCTGTAACTGAATCTCTTCATGTCAAACATCTTTGCTAACGAGTAATCAAGCACGATAAGTGAGTTAACCTCTTTGGGAGGTATGCCCCTTTATAAAGTGCTAAAAGAATAGTATCTTCATGTTCTCAAATTTGGAGCCATCTGTTGTCTGCCCCTAAATCCAAGTTTTATAGCAGCAACCAGCACACCTGCCTTTTAGGTGGGAAACATCCTTAGTCTCTTTAAGCAGTAAGTCACATGCTTTGCAGTCTCTGAAAAATCAGGCACTGTGAACATATTGAATCAAAATTTTGTATGTAAAAACAAGTACTCAATACTAATAGCTTAGAACTCAGTTCAAACTGGCTCAATATTGTCTCTTTTGTTACCGTATCTAAAAGAATTACTCAAAGGAGAACACTCTCCTATTTTTATCCTGGGGGAATATGTGGAAGCAGCAGCAATCTATTACACACTGGAGTTAAATGCAGGCCCTTTGGAGTAAGGCAAATACTGAAAAGAAGTGCAGCTACCTGCATCATCCACCCATGGCTGATGGTCAAATTGCAGAGATTTCTCTAGAGTGGGTTCATCTGTTTTCCATAGTGAGCTTATTTTCCTGGGAGGAAGACTCCAAGTTAGAGATCTATCATTAAGACTAATCTTCAAAAGAATTTTAATGAAGCAGAATTCCTAAATGTAGAAAATTAAAGAGGCTTCTGTTTTATCCTTGGTATCTAAATCCTGTAGGCAACATGAAAGTCACTGAAATACTTCTAAGCCTTAATAATGCAAAATGCACAGATGAAAATCTTCCTCTGATGAATATTTGATAGGAATAGGCTCAGGATGGAAGGTGGAGAGCACGCCTTCACACCCACATGTGTCTGTATGCACATGCAGAAAGCTCTAGAGATTTAGACACTGCCATTGACATGCAGGAGCACAACAACCGTCAGCTTCTGTTCTCAGTGCCCAGTCAGGCAGCAGGTCCTCCTTCTCACTAATGCTCACTGGTAGGTGAATCAGTCTGTCCCTTGAGCCTGTTTGCTCCTCAAGCCCCTCCACATGATGCACCTACCTGCTCTGCCTTAAACTGCTTTAGGAGTTATGTTTTCTTAAGTGCAAATTGCACATCAGTAGTACTTCTCTCAACTCTTTTGTGTTGCTACCACTTCTACACAAGATTCATTATGAGTCTCTCCTCAGGCAGCAGTACCTTCTTCAAGGTCCCCTGTTTTGGGCCAAACTCTACCACTGATACTACTCAAAGAGCAGAGTAGTTTTGTTTGCCTGACACTCCTAGCTACATGCTTTATTTAGAGCACAGTTCAGGATCGGGTCAAACAAGTTCCAAAGAAATTAAACTCTAGCACAGATTTTATGAATTATGCCACCAGCAGCAGCCTTCAGGAACAGATTGGGCAAGCACTTTACTCCTGGGACGGTCTAGACCTAGGTATAGCTAATTATTTTCTGTAGTAGAGATGTGGATCAGATGACCTCTCAGAGTCCTTTCTAGCCCTATGCTTCTATCAGCCCCGATCTTTGCTGGCCCTAACCCATTACTCCTGCTTTAGCATCCTTCAAATGCCTCTTCCTATACCTTAGTAACACCCTATGTCTTTTTCCATTCTCTTAAAAGGACGTATTTTTAACAAGCCAGAGGGTTCCCTCCCTCATTAATGGGGATGCCCAGAGGGGGTGGCAAGTGGTGTCTCAAGCCAAGCATAGGAACAGATATTAACAAACCCCTTTACAGTATTACACCATTAAATACCAATATGTGATCAAGGGGTTTCCTGTTAAGTATCAATGCCAACTCCTACTATAACATCCACCACTTAAAGTCTTTTAAGCATGCTTTCATGGATATGAAGAAAAAGCAAAAAGTAAAACCAGAGTATTAAGTACAGATTTCCTTCTAATAGCCTCTGGTATTTCCTTTTCCTCCAGCTGTAAAGAATCTCATAGCAACAACCCCTCTCCTTTCTCCTCAACTGGCCAGGCTGTTTAATGGTGTTAAAGGTAGCTTTAACTGCAATTTGACGGAGTAAAATGAAACACCTCATACTAATACTTGTTGTTCTTGTGGTTCTCACAGGCATGTCCTGTTTTGTTGCAAGGAAACCAGTAACACACAACAGTGGGGCATGAAAGACCAAAGCATTAAAATGCAGCTTCCAACTCTTACGAACTAAACTTACTACCAAGAAAATACGCTGCCAACACAAAAGCGATGGAAAAATTCACAGCACAGCATCTAGTTGCTCAGGCACTGCACATGCCTGCCTTTTTGACCACAGCACAGTTGGAAGGGGTAAAATTATCTTAGGGGCTGATTTAGGCACCTGCAAGATGCAAGTTGCTGCATCTAAGACAGCAACTAAGACATAGCAGAGCTGCAGACAGTTATGATAGCACCTCCTTTGCTTGGTAGCTTCACTGAGACCACATCCAGAGTGAGCACAATGCAAGCTCAGAGCCATGCTGGCTGCTGGGTTTGCTGGAGACAACAGGGAAGTACAGCACCTTCCAGCCAACACTACTGTGTACACCTTCCTCAGAGCAGAATCGCACCTTCACTCCCTGCCTTTTGCAAACACCTCAGGGACTGCCACTATTCCAGAATGCCTTTGCACTGACAATTATCACAATTAATTCAGCTCCAAAAATTCATTTTATACCTGCCCACATGAGCTCACATTTCACATATTTAACACAGCAGGTTAGCACTCAGAGCTGGGTTGCTTTCCTGAGACCAAGCTTCTGCTGGAATAGAGCAACAGTGCTTCATGCACCCCTCTAATCAGGACCTTCCTTATAACCACCGCAGACTGCTCCAAGGAAACAAGAAGACAACTATTGTCTATCAGTATTCCTAACCTAGAGCTAGGGGACCCACAATTACTAGAAAACCATACAAAACCAAAGCAGGACATTTCCCCACATTTGTTTATAACATAGCTTTAGAACCAATAAGAAAAACACAGCTCTAACCTAAAAATCCTGGCCAGCAGCTCAGACAAACCAGCCTGCACTCCTTGTGTCCTCTGTTTTATACTGTGAACCCCTGTGCACCTAAGGAAGCCTCAGCTGCACCTCATTGCCTGGTCATTTAAACGGCAAGGAACCTTCAGTCTGAAATGGCCTCTATACCAGCTGTGTACTGCTAGGAAATTACAGTCTCTTAAAGAGGAATCTATGTTTAGCTGAGCACACTTAAAATTTACTATGAAAAAGTCACTTCACCCAGCAAAGACCTTTCAGAACTGATAATATATTGTCCAAGCAGATGCAAATAATCTACAGGATGGTCCATATATGACTCAGGCTGAAGATCATTCCAAGAACCTCTTTCATATGAGCATGTTAGCGTGAACCTTGGGATGACCAACCAGCTGGGCCATCTGACAGCTGACAGAATTCAACAGCAGACCATGACCATCACATCACAGCTCAGAGTGACTGGTACAGCCTGTGGTCAAGAGAAGTCCAGGGCTGGCAAGCAGAAAGCACAGCAGGTCAATGCACAAGTGTAGCTGCAGAAAAGCAATTGCACAGCTTTTAAATGAACTGAGTATTGGATAACATTTTCCATCTCAGATTATTGATTTATTGAGTCTTGGGCTTGTCCCTGACAGTATCCAGTACTGCAATGAATATCCCTTCTTTCCCTATAACCCTTCAAACATAACTGTTGAATGTGTTTGAATTTAGCAGACAGATAGCAATGTCTGTTGGAGCATAATTTTTCCCATCCAGCAATTGTTTTCCGATAACTAAAACAGCTCTGCCGAAATTTAAAAAAACAAACAAACCCAACAAAAAAAGCCAACAACAAACCAAAACCCACAAAAATTCATATTAATCTCTGTCTCTTAAGCAGCTGCTTTGTTAATACTCCAGACTGTGGTGGTTTCCTCTCTGCACTTTGTCACTGTCAGACCGAGGGCTTGTGATTCTACATTGTGCAGGGGACATCTACACAGCAGTGGAGACAACGTGGCTTTAACCTAGCAAGCTCAGGCACTGACAGCAACGTAGCTGGGGCATGCTGGAGCTCAGTGCACCCCAGATGCCCGTGGATTTATCCAGGATCTGTACAAACACTGCAGCGCTGCTGCATCAGTAGTTGAGCATTGCTAACTGATCTGCCTACATGAACTCCACACTGCGATACCGACATAACCCGGCAAGCCCTGAGCATGACAGTATATCAGAAGTGCTTTAACCGTGGGCAGAGTACCTGAGCTCAGAAGGAAGCTATGGCTGTGACAGCCAGACTGCTGCTAATAGCTCAATGAGCAATACACAGAGGAGAGATGGACAATTATAATGTGGAAATGCCCAAATAAAGTGATGCAGCATGTGAGCTAAAAGGTTCTTTCCACAGTATATATATGTGGTCATAAATATCAGTGTATATATAAGTGGTCATAAATATCATCATATGCCAAATTGCCACTTCAATGACAGAGGTGCCATTTGACATAAATAAACAACATCAAAAGAGAAAAATCTCAGATCATATATTTTGTGACTGACAGAGCAAGGTCACTGCCTGATAATATATTTTGGTGACAGATATTACAGTCACCAGCCACAGAGACCAGCCACTTACAGCGTGCTACTGGCACATGCCAGACAGTGTGAAGTCAGGAGGTGCTTTCTCTTAGGTCTTTGTGCTAGGAAAAATGAGATCAAAGATTAAAAATCAAAAATCAAAATGCATTATGCTCTGAGCAGATCAAGCCTTATTCAAATACTGGCCGTTGCCAGTAGGACTGCAGCTCTGCCCAAATTGCAGGAGCTCTCAGAGCTGAACGTGGCTGTGGTAAGCCTGCGAGGTACATTCATGTGTTTACACAGTTCTTAATTATGATCTGAGCACCGTGCTTGACATACGCTTGTTAGTAAGCCACAAAGAAGACCACTGTTGATGCAGGCTGGTCTTGGGCCAACAAGGAACGGTTTCCACTGACTGCCCTAATGGCCACAGGCAGCTGTAATACAGAGTGTAGCATGGGAGGGTGGCAGGGAGGGACCGCAGGCTGGGTCACTTGCTGATGATGGTTTAGAGAAGGACCAGTGAGGCTATGTTTAGTGACGTTATGCACCTGACTTTTTCTGCTCTGCAAAAACAGTGCGGCAGCCCTTCCTAGCACACAGGAACCAAAATCTTCTGCCACAATGAATCTCTCAGGGTGGTGATAAGCCACACCACTGAGCAGCCCACTGTGTAGCAATGCTGACAGGAAAACACTGCCTCGAGCATCTCTGCAGCAGCCAGACTTCTGAGCTTTTACCACAAAGACCACAATTTTTTTCTTGAGGCATGAGAGCAGCCTAAGAGATGTTGGCAGAAGAAAGCATGTTATTAATAAATGTAATTATTTTTATTATGATTATTTCTGCCTCTCTTTCGGTTCCATCAAAGTGGTGCCCTCAGGTCCAAGTGTTAGAGGTTGCCATTGAATAACTAACATTGAAAGAACAGCCCAACTCTGCCTCCAGCCAAGTGCACTATTTGCTAACTAACTTGCCATGATCATAATGATGAGATTTACCAAGAAAAGAACCAGGACAACAGACATCCTTTCGAGTATGGAGCCCTCCTGGTTCACCTAATTCTGAACAAGTCTCAAAGTTGCAAATCTTCACTTCAGACTGTTCATTTGAGATCCTCTGTGAGCTGAAAACCTCCCAGAATCTCTATGTCCTGTTTTGGCTAAGACAGAAATATAATTACCTACTTCTGCATGCAACAACTTTATTTCCAAAACAGCCTCTGCAAGGAAGGAACATACAGCTCTCTGAAAAAGGCTCATTTTTAATTTTAGCCTTGACACAGTCGTTTCTTCAACCACAGTGTGTACACACATACACAGTTTCTTGTTAATGGCTTTTTGGAAACGTAGAACTGGTTTTCTTTTTTGAAAGAAACAGTTTTGAGTCCAGAATCTGTTAGAGTTTAGTCACTGACTGCCACCACTTTCAGGAGACTACAAAAGCTTGTACTATGAGCATGATAGCGTATGAGAATGAGAGTAGCAGAGAAATCCACAAGGATGTTACAAAGTGTTTCTTAAGTCTCTTTCCCAGAAGTCACAGACATTTGGGCAAAATATTATCTCAATATCCACCCTTATAAACCAGAGGAGAATTTAGCTCTACACCTTAAATGTCATTCACCCACAAGCTTGCTGTCAGTTATGTCACTCATCAAATATCATATGATGCAGGTACAAACCATGAGCAGTTAACTGGCCTTTGTGGGTCCTCACAAGGCTCATCTAAGGCTTGTCTAAGAGTTGTAAGGCAATATGTGCAGTGAAAGAGCACCCCAAAACCTGAAGCGCTCTTTTCTTTATCCCTTTTGTTTTTTTGGGGTTTTGGGGGGTTTTTTTTCTGTCATAGTGGAGCAGAGTGATAACTTCTGCCATCTGAGGATGAAATGGTTACACCAGTTGATAAAGCCTTACCCCAAAGTAAGATTTTACAACTTGAATGGCAAAGGGCTGCATGATTTAGCCCTCCATGTCTTAATGGATTTGTAGATGCAATACTGGCTCCTGAATCCCAGGGCTCATGCAGATTCCATGGAGAAGCAAACATGTAGTTTTCCACGGTGTTAGGAGGAGATGGACCAAATATCTGAGGGTGACATAAACTGCTGAGAGAAATGAACTTTCCCAGAAAATTACTGTTACTAATTCACAGAAAGAATGAGAGAGCATCTTCTACTTGGCATCTGCAATGTTTAGATATTATTCTCATTACAGTCAGAAGCATGAGAGTATAGCAGACAATTTCTAATACCACAGGTGGATATCTTCTCCAGGGACATGGTCATGTTCTCTGGGGAGAGTTTCAGAAACATGCAGCCAGTTCTTGCAAATACCACCCAAAAGCAAAATAATTGTTTATGTGAATTAGTTGCACAAGAAGGAAATGACACCATCCAGAGAGTTCATTTATCCCCACTAACAGTTTATTATTGCATACTGGAATCTCCTCTTGTCCACAAGCTGGACAGATAGTCTACTTGTACAAGATAGATGATGACAACTCCGTAAAATTTTAATGTTAGGAAAAAGTGTTTTATTCACTCTGATCAATATTTAGGCTAGTTGCTTTATTTCACTTTCTTGAATGAAAAGAGTGTGGTCTCTTAATATTAAGCCACTCCTCTGCATGTGAGGATGATGTAGATAAGGTAGGATGCTCTGCCTGTATAAGAGAGTTAAGATCAGTAATGTACTACTGATGATTTACAAAAAAAGTTAAAACCTGTTGAGATGTCAAGTGAAATTTGGAAAGTTTCTTGCACACTGCACATAGCCAGTATCCAGTCATTATTGAAGCATTCAAAATAGTCATAAAAACCATGCATGACAACACAAATACTCTTAAAATTAGATGCTGAGCAGTAGAAGCATATTAACCAAAGATGTTAGATTAAAAAAATGGCACCAAGGAGGTAATTATAGCACTTCAGCCCTCTAACCTGTGTGAAAACCAAATATGTGAACTACCAGGGGAAAAAAAAATGCATGTTTTCAACATGACTCTAAGCTGACTGCTAACACAATTGCAAGCTGACTGTTACAAAACATTCAGAAAGAAACTAAATGCCTTGAAAAACAAGTGCCTACAAAAGGTTGTATGCTGTGAATCAAATATCTTTTTTTTTCACTAACACAGGGACCTCGAGACTTCACTAGTCAATAGCTTGTCTTCACCAGAACTAGCAATGCTGGACATATTTTGGTCATATCCTCCAAATAATAACAGAAAGTCTCCTACAGGAGTTATTGAATGGAGATGATCACAAGCTGTAACCAGTGACACACAGATGGAAGAAACTAACTCCAGGCAACTCTACCAATGTAGGCTTCAGAAATGCATCATGTAGCTTTTAAAACTGCTAGAAGCATATAAACATTTGTTTTCAGGATAGTCACTGGGAATAATCCTATGTCCTACAACATATCACAAGCCACAATAAGAGGAAAACCTACTTCTAGCTTGTATACAGCACTCCTGGAAAATGTTTTCTGGCTTAACTTGGCTTATCAATCTCCTTGGCATCTGAGTTCAAGCACATACTTGTCTGACTCACCTTAGTCAAAGGGTTAAAGTTCTTTCTTCAGTTAAATTATACTGAGTGTATGGGCTCCATCAGCACTAATCTACATGTGCTGACTGGTCTCTCCAGTTTTGCAAATAACCAAAAGTTATTTCTGATGAGCCTTCCCCTTCCCAAGAGCTCAGCCGAGGCCTCTCCATATAGTCCTAGTGCCCTGAGTCACTTCTGGCATGGCTTGTACCTCGCTGTCGTGTTTTCCCTGCTTCTGACATGCTGCCCTTGCTCAGCTGCCTCGGCTTTCTCTGTCCCTGTTCGGTAATCTCTGATACTCAGTCTCAGAGCCTTACACTGTGCTTCCCACCTCTTCTTGAAAATCGTGTCCCTCCCTGTGCAGGGACAGGAGACAGAAAGACAGCAAAGTCAACGGGATAAGTCCAGAACACTTCTGTCCTCAACTCTGGCGATGAAACATGCAGTTTGTTTGCCTTCCAGGGAAGCTCTGAGACCACGCTGCATCCCCCCCCAACCCTCTTGAGCAGCCAAATGCCCAACCTCTTCCCCTGACACCGTAGAGCTGATTTCCTCAGCAGTCCTCTTCCAGCGGTTCATTCACTGCTGCCTGGGCTTGAATCTCTACCCCTCTGAACAGGTACAATTTGTGAAATGTCTCAATATATGTCATTTGCCTCAGCTAGGCTTTACTTCTTTTTTATTTAATGTACACCAAGCCGAAGAAGCCTCCTCCGCTATTGTTTCCTTTCACAGCTTGTTTTTTTTTGTCCACAATTGTGGTCATGTTTGCACAGTAGTATTGCTGCAGAAAGCTGATATCAAATGCCAGTTTGCTCATCTCAAACCTCCGTACTTTGTCTCTCTGGGAGAAGGCAAATGTTGTTTTCTAGTAAACCTGCACCTTTTTTCAAAAATTAAAGCGTGACGAAAAGTGACTGACTACGGGCACTTTAGTTCCTAGATCAGTATCTAATTTGTTAGAGCACCTTTCCCCCCTGAGCTGGGGTTGTCCAGCGACAAAGACAGAAATGTCTAAACGTTGCAGGGGACATTTAGACACGGTCTGCTTGGTCTTGTTGCTGTCCCTGTGCTTGGCGAAGCAGCAGCGCTGCCTTGCCCAGGCAGGGACACGCACGGCCGGGGGCCAACCTCAGCTGGAAGGGATGCTGTGGTGACAACATGGCAGCAGGCTGCCCCTGTCAGCCCTTCCTGCAGTGGGTTAGCACAGCCCCAGGCCTTCAGGCACCATGCAGGCTCTGGTGGGACAGCCTCCCTGTTCCATGCTGTGAGGAAAGCTGGGAGGACGCTGACAGTCTTGGAGCAGCTTTGCGGCATGCAGGAGAGGGTGCTGAGATGTGCCTCCCTTAACAAGGGGCTGCAAAGCCTTCATTGTCCCTCAGGGTCTGCTCTGAGTCAGGGCCTTCCACCTGACCCCAACGGCATCGTCCCCTCCAGGGACCTCCTGGGGGAAGCCCTGTGCAGCGAAGGGGCAGAGGGGCTCGCGGTGCTCCCAGGGGGCCCAGTCTGTGGCCTGCCCACCCCACGGGCGCCTCCGGGCCTCCCGTTACCATGGCAACGGGGCCTGCTGCAGGTGGTGAGGGAATGTGGCTGTGCGTGCTGAGAGGGGATGTGGGATCCCCAAAGGGGACATGGGACCCTGCTGGGGCCACGCTTGTGGGGACGTTCAACAGAGTCAACAGTGCTGAGGTGCCACCTCCTGCTCCACATTTAGCGAGCCCCGTGGCCCTCAGTCCTTGTGAGCAGGTGCAAGGCGCCGTTCAAAGGATGGGCCGAGCTTCCTTGGTGCCGTCTGTGTCTTACCCATCGCCATTTGACATTTTTAGCTCTTCAGGAATTTTATCTTAGCCGTTATGAAAGGACTGCATGAATACACATGGTCTAAAGTGTTCTTTGGTGTTTTCTTCAATGATTAGTTTGAAAACAAGGAACACTCACATGTAGATTATGTAAATAAAGTGGAAAATAGTTATTAAGTTGTCTATTGAGGTGGTGTTAGTAGCAAGTTATACTGCATTTTGCAAGAAGACTTTGAATCACGCAATTTAAAACAACCCACGGAAAGAAACAGTCCATTCAACAACTAGCATTCATTTGCAAGATATATGAAATAGTCTTTAATACATATATAAAAATATTGAGCAACTGTACAATGCCCCAGCCACAAACATAATTTCATTCAGGTACAGCTATGTGAAGATTGCAAGCTCTGCAATCAACAGACCCCTCTTTGCCTACAAGGTAAACCCATCCCTCCACCAGCCACCCGAGTGAGCAGGTGTCTCCCTCGGACCTGGTGCACAGCATTTCATGGCTGACATTTGGAGGGAAATGGGCTCTCCCGAGTGGCAGGCCTGGCTCAACAAGCTGAGATCTCGGCAGAGCTGCCCTCCAGCTATGAGATCTCATCAACAGAAAACCAGCCTTGATCCTTCAAAAACCTAAATGAATAATCAATAAAGAAAAAATCTAGTCTCAGCCTGTCCCCAGAAACCACAAGCCAACCCTGTCAGTCCTGCCTCGTAATAGGGCAATTTGATATTCCCCTCGACATGCAAGCTTGTTGATTTTCCACAGCGGACCCGGCTCTGCAGAACCAAAACAGCCCTGGAGGAAGCTGTAGCCCTTCCTTAGCTAGAGGAGGGTTAAGCTCATCATAACAACCTGGTCTAAGCTGTTACTAAGCCAAATTTAGTTTCTACTTGACTGATGTGAGGTTTTGATAAATTCTCTTGTTAAGAGTGATTTGGGATCAGACTCACCCATGCCCAGACTGGAATGCAGGCATTGGCTTTATCCCAGATCAGTCCACCTTGTACTGTACAAGGTAGACATCATTGACCTGGAGAAATGCATTCTGCTGTGCAGTCCTAAGACATCTGGAGTTTGAGACAACACCAGCACATCACAAATATTTCTGCTGTCCCACAAAGCCATCACGCCCCAAGTCTAGTAATTTTGCATGTCAATCACATCAAGACCCACACCAGTCATGCCAGTATCTCTGACAAAGGCAGTAATTTAAAATCTAGACTGGATTGCGTTTTTGTGGGACTGTTATGATCTTTGAATAGGTAAGCCCATACATATCTAGCACTTCACTCGTAACGCACTCTGCCGCGAAGTTTCTGAATTCTGTTCAGATTTCTTTTCTGTAATTCTTGAGTCCTGAGCTCTTGGGCAGACACACAAGGATTCATAAGAGAACTGTAATCCATACATAATTACCAAACAGGCCTGTTATGCTCTTCCTGAGCTCATAACCAGGTCTTTCAATCTAGCCCACCTTTCCTGAAAGGGTTATTTATCAATCACAGAAATGAGCCCATACCAGCCAAATGCATAGTCCAAAAATACTACTTTCCACGCTACACTGCAAACACAGGCACAGGGTACTTGCATCTCTCTACATTTTCTATACCTTAAATATATATATATATATATAAACAAGTGGTCAAAAAAGCAAAAATAGCTTTGGCTCATTTGGCCGGTTTTTCTTTCCACTGAAGAAGGTAGGTGGTAGTATTTTCAGTTCAGCTACTGCGTCAGGTTGCTAAAGTAGCTCTCACAGAGACATGTACAGGAATGGTCGATCCGCGCATAGTCCCAGCTGGCAGAAGCTTAATTGCCACTAGAGTAAGTGTTGCTTCTGACCAAGGTGTTAAGTCTAGAACTGTAGGACATATCTTCATATACTGCATTTGGGTTCTTTTTCTGGCAATATTTCTTCATCTGCAAAGCAAAGCAAACCACTGTTCAGAACAGAGCTTGAAAAGACCCTGAACAAGGAGGGAGTCAATTTACATCTCAGAAGTCCATCAGTTTGAAGTGGAAATGTACTTTTAAAATTACTCTCATAACCCAATGAGGTCTTAGAGGATTAGGTGGAAATTGTTCTATTATTTAACTTATTTAACCTATTTATTTAACTTTCTATTGTCAGCCTGATATAATTTCACTGAAAGTTCCTTCAAGAGTTGGATGCCATCCCACAACTAAACCATGTCCTTAAGTACCTCATCTATCCTTCTTTTAAATACCTCCAGGGACGG
>VXBL01005643.1:371097-415318 GCA_013400195.1 Aramus guarauna | reverse complement strand
GGAAAGACCGCTTGACGAGAGCCCCTCTCCTCCCTTCTTTCTGATATTTTAGCCTAATTGACAGAGGTAATGTAAAAGGATATGAGCAGCTGGCCAGAGAAAAACCCATGACAGACTGGGTAGAATGTTGATAAAAAGAAAAAATAAATCACAAACCCCAGAACAACTGGACTCACTTTTCCCCATCGGTCATTACTTTAAATGCCTTAATAAAACAAGCACACAAAAAAAAAAACCAACCCAAACCCTTTCTACCTTAGTCAGTTTGCTCATTGGACTTGATGATCTTAAAGGTCTTTTCCAACCTAGATGATTCCATGATTCTATGATTCTATGTTACTGTGGCCTCAACATAAGTAATGGTTTTCTTTAGTTTGTTACTGATAACACAAGAGGCCAGTTCCCACAGGGCTGCTTGGCTTTGCCAGCATGGTGTTATAGCAGTACTGAAGTTATATGTGGAGGGACGAGACAGGAGCCTGGCCTGTGAACCATACTCTGTTAATTTTGTGTAATCTTTATGGTGTAGAAGGATCTATCAGAGACAAATAATTTCTGGGTATTTTCTGAAGAATATAAATATAAATAATCCCAGTAAAGAAAAATTTCTTGGTCACCTTGTTTTCTAGGACAGGGCAAAATTATTCTCCTACAGCAACTTGCAGACATTAGGCTATTTTACGATGTTTTGTTGTCCTTGTGTCCCCCTCCAAACATTCTCTTACATCTATTACAAGATTGGTATATACAGCTCCATTCCCAATTGACCAAAAAAAAAAAAAAAAAGAGAGAGAGAAGAACAAAGAAAGAAGAACAAAAAAAGGAAGAGAAGACCAAAAAAAGAATAGTGAGGTGCTCTGTTCAGGGAAATACACACAACACATAGCTGTGTGTTGACTAGGAGGTTTACTTAAGGTTTGCTATCAAAATGCAAACAATACTTCATTTACTAAGAGTTACAGAAACAGAAGGCCTTTACTGCCAAGAGTTTACAGCTTGGCGACGTTAAAGAAGGGCAAAGAGGAGACAATAGAAAGCCCCAGTTCCTTACGTTTATCAAATGCTTGCTTGACTCAGTCACTATTTACAAATAATATCACAGGCATCTATTCAGTGTTGCTTTGGCATGGTAACAGCATACTTACATGGACATGGTACAAGGCGTAGCACATCAGCGTAGAAAACAGGAGCGCTAGCACAATGGTAAGACCAAAGATGCCCCAGGAACTATTACTGCAGTCCATCTGCTCCACTTCTGCATGTGAAATTATATTATTCTTATAAGTATGAAGAGATAGAATTCTATTGCTATTATGAAAAAAAATTATTTACTGGTCAGCAAGAAATCAGATATCAACAGCATGTTACACAGCCACACTTGTCATCCCGTTAGTATTCTCACTGGCGTTCCCTGTGCTCTTCTACAGGCTGGCGATAACTGCAGGTGGCATGTGATGGTCAGTGAGGAGCACTCTGCAAAGGCGAGAGCTTCCGTACCACTGATCAGAAGTAGGACCACACAATCGTAATGGAAAATGTTTTACTGCAATATGACAGGAACGCTGGGCGCTCGGCCGGCAGTATGTAGGATTTCTGTAACAGCGAGGTTTGTCAGGCTGCAAGCAGTGCAGACAGAAGCAGGAGGCTACTGTGATCTGAAATATATACACTGAGCAGAATAGCGCTAGTGGAACGGGTTACAGTTCTCTAAAACCTCAATTAATCCACCTCTGAATTACATAATGACTGGTAATCACCCTGCTGCTTTGATGTGCAGCCGTCATTTTCCCCAACTTACGTTACTAGGTTGTTGCACCAGTTAGCGGCACAGAATGAGACCGCAGTCATTTTTGCAGACTGCAGACAGATCCTTTGCAAATCTGAGGGCCTATGTAAACCTTATTTTAATTACCCAAAGATCTCATCAAAGCCCAACGCACAGGGTTAAATTGCACCAGTAAGATCAAAATCAAGCACTACATTGCTGGGTTTGTCTTCATCTTAGTAAATGGTTACACCACCAGCCCACAGAAAAAGAAGAAACCCCGTTGATGGAACATATGCTCGCAGTGTGCTCATTGTATAGTAAGGGTGTGAGAGCATCTCTGCTATTATCTGTGGTACTTTAAATGGCTGAGAACTTTTTCCGTGCTCCCTAGTGTGACCTATTTTTAAACATAAAGACTTGCTATGGGGAATGGCTTCTAAAAGACATTTATGTCACATTAAGGCCAAAGAACTGATGCTAAAAATACTGATTCATTTCCTAAAACCGACAGATTATTTACAGATACATTTGTTGTCTGATTTTGACTTTTTATTTTTTTTTAAATGCGAGACTATAGCAAGTTTTCTCTTTCATAATTCCCCTCTGGTTGTACAAGGCAGGTGAAACAGAGCCTGTTTCTGTGTCCTACTACAACAGGGTGCAAAGGAGTCTGAGCACTCTCTCCAAACCTTCCCAGGTACTAGAAGAAGTATAGCCATACATTAGAGCTCTTCCTGTCCTGACTGAAGTTCTGCAAGCTTTTTGTCCACAAATTTTTTAGTATTACAACGTGCCTATAGTTATTTATGATTAAACAAACAAAAGGTCGGTACCTTTAATCATCATCATGGTGCCACTTCCGTTCACTGAGAGGAAAGAGGAATTTTTTACCACCCCAGCACATACATACATATCGCTGTCATTTTTCCATAGGTTGTGTAGAGTTATCACTATTTTCTTTTTTTGCTTTGAATACTCCAAGCGATTAGCAAAAGCAGGAAAAATAGTCGAAACATTCTGACTTGAAACATACAACACTTTTTCACGTTGCATGTGAGTCCTGAGCAAGAAGATCCCTTCATCTTCATGTGAGCTTTTCAATGTGCAGGTAATGGTGATAGACTGGCCTTGCTGAGGATTGACATAGAGCGGTGACTGTTCAACAACTCCACTGGTTTTCGCTAAAAACAAGAGAGATTAATAGCATCACAGTGCATTTTCACTAGGGAGCAAAAACTGAGGTCACAGACAGAAAGAACAGACTACAGAAATTTAGATATAATAATTTTTTTTCAAGGCTACCTTTATGCATGCCTTCAGAAGAAAGATATATGTCAGTACACCCTGGCATGTTTTCCTGCCCCAGGATCTGAAAGTAGGACTGACCTAACAGGTTTGAAACAGCGTTGAAACTGGTCTTCAACAAGTAATTATTATAGCTTGCTGTCCAGCTGGGAAGACATTTCACTGAGGACAGACCCTGTTCCTATTGACGTTATCATTAACATGGATGAGTGAACGAAGACAGAATTTATCACACTTGTACAAAAGGTAATTCTGGGAAAGTTGCAAGCATTTTAGAGAAGAGAATCAGAATAAAAAAGAGATATGAGGTAATTTAATAAAATAATTTGGAGAAACAGTACATAATCAACAAGGTGGAATTCATTTGAGAAAACACAGTCAAGAAGTTTGAAAAGAGAAGCCTAAGGAAGGCCATGATAAGTCTTCATAGATATAAAGGAGTGTTACAGAACCAGCAATCAATTAGGTTTTACGTGCCTTGGGGATAAGAAAGGAACAAAACCCTGTAATTTTTGGTAAAGAAGTTCCAGGTTTGATGGTCTCATCAGAAGGGTAGGTACATAGAGGAATAAGCTTCCAAAGAATGTTGTGGACTCAGCCCTCTTCTAATGGGGCGGGAGGGAGAAGAAAAAGAAAAGGACAGAAAAATTTTCCCCTTACTAGAAATTACTGACAAAAGGAGCACTTCTGCCCATTCATCAACTGTTTGTTAAGAAGTCCCCACATCCCTTTACTGATGCCAAACTTGCAAACTCTCCTTCCCAATTATTATCAGTTTGTCATTTAAGATGAAATACTAAAACCAAAACAGATTTGCAAAAAATGCTACCGAAAAAAAAAGGCTCATTGCTAGTTATTCAAAAAGATTTGACTGATTGTTTTGGAAAGAAGTATAGGTCTTCACTGTTTCTAAACTGCTGCAGCAAGCTTTGACTCATGAAAACCTGTAGCTAGGATTAGTCATGAAACGATGTTCTAAGGGTTTTCTCAGTACTGTTGTATCTAATGTGTTTCTTCATCTTTTCAGGGAACAGACCTACACTTTCCCTCAACTCCTTGACCTGAGCAGACATGCATAAAGTTTTGTCAGACTCTCCCTCCCATTATGCTTCCTCCCAATCTTTGATTTAAAATATATATCTGTATTTATTAATTCATGACATAAAAGGCAGAATTGCAATACCTTTCACCACTACTATGGTTGTCATCCCGGTCAGTTTTTTATGACGGTCTTTGTTTTTAACAATATTAATGCATAGGTAGATATTGGAATCAGATTCCCGTACATTGTGCAGAGTTACACTGAGATTCCTTCCTTCCTTTGAATACCTGATGCGATTAGCCAAAGCAGGAAGGATATATGAAGTATTCTGCTTGGAAACATATAACACATTGACCGGCTGTATGCTAGTTGTCAAGTACATTCCCACTTCATTTTCTGAACCTTCCAGTGAGCAAGTTATGCTGATGGAGTCTCCTTCCCAAACACTGATAATATCTGTTGACTGTTCATTTGCTCCACCTAAAAATAAGAAATGCAAGTGAAATTATAATATCAGAGTTCTTGATCTATTAATATCAAAGTAGTTTTAAAAAACAACTACTCTGTCAACAGAACCGCTCTGTATAGACTGGATCTTGGTCTTGCTATCCTGTATATATCATCTCTTGGCTGTCCTGAAACCCATAGCACCTTTTGTGCCCACTGACCTGTGCAACTCAATGTCTCCCCAAAGCTTAAAAGGCCTTGGCAAAAAAGCACCTTCTGTCACTCATGCAAAAGTTTTAGTCTGCTCTGTAGATTCCCAGTATGATCCTATCAGTTCTCAAAATACAAGCTTCATTGAACTCAACCCAGTAATTGGAGCTGGTTGAGGATCTAAATCTGGAATTCAAAGGTACCAAAAAATGGCAGAGAATGGAAGAAAATTACACCTTTTTTTCTTTTTATCCTTCCCTGTTTTTAGAAAAGAGGCTTAACCAACATCAGGAAACTGGATAACGTAGCCTCTCAGGAGGAGAACTGCAGAAGGTGTAACTCCAGCCTACACTAAGAAACAAAGGTGTAAAAATATACGCTGAGACCATGTGAGAACAGTAAGTACTTATGCAATGAAGAGCAAGGAACAGAGAGATCAAATGGGAAACATCTAAAAGGAATTACATTAAAAGCAAGGGAAGAAAAATTAGAGTATTGTATATCTAGGACAAATATAGTTTAGAAAGGTTAGACGTATTCAGTGTCGACAAGCAAAGTTAAAAATCCCTATATGCTTAAACCAATTTATTTTAATAAGAGAATAAACACAGAAGAAAGACCAGATCATGGGAATTTAGATACAGTAGTCAATCCAACCTGACCAGACACAAGGATGTTCCTCCTACAGCACTCAAGAGAAGGAATTAAGGCAACCCAGGAGCTGTCAGCAACTACCTTCCAAAGCAGCAGCGAAATGGGGTGACAGAGAACGCTGGAAAAGTACAGTGCATTCAGCCTTTACAAGCGGGGAAGGAAAGCCCAGGAAATTCTTCTCTATCAGCCTAACAATCCGTACTTCTAAGTTGACCCACACTTACATGATTTAAGAACCCACACAGCTAATGACAAGTAGCTGCAGCCTATCAACTGTTTTCTCCAAAAGTTCAAGCGTTAAATTATATTTGCAGAAATCAGTATTGACTCCTCAACAACCACTAACGAAAGAATGGCAAAGACACTCAAAATAAATGTTCTCACCAGTTTCACTGCATCTTCCTTTCACATAGGCTGATTTATGGATAATATTTTTTTTCTCAAATCATCATCCTCTCCAGTTATTGTCAATGGTCATGGTGAAAAAAAGGGCTGTTTGGAGACATCTTTTTCCTCAGCCTGTTCTCCTCAGATATTCACACTGTTTTCTCCAAATGTGCCGCCAGCTTGTACTCTCAATAGCTACAACAATATTCAGCAATGGATATTTCTAGTAAGGTTTTATTACACCTTCAATAATTACGTCCCTAGTAAATATTAGTATCTCTTTCTACAGAGAGAAGGTTTTGTGTGGAAAAGTTCCGATCACAATATTTTTTCTTTTTTTTTTTCTAAAAACTCATTCTATAATTTCAGAGAACATTTTTCAAAGTTCCACCTGGTTGTGCTAATGGTGAATTTGCCAGGAACCTATCTGAGACGATAGACTAAAGAAGGGGAGAAAAAAAAAAAAAAAAGAAAGAAAATATTGAAACTTTTGAAGTGTAAGAGCGTCTATGTTGTACGTACCATTCTGGCCAGGGAAGCATGGGAGAAGCAGAAGAAAGAGAGATGCAATTGGGAGACTTGATATCCACAGCATTTTCAAAGGTCTTTTTAGTTTTTCTCTATTATCTGACTGATGAGTTAAAGAATTGAAGAAAGAGTTGTATGCCACAAGTTGGCCCGTTTTCTTCCAGCTACATCAGCTAAGAGAAGTTAGTAACGTGCTTCTTTTGCCTTAATATCACACCAAATGCGACACGGGGGGGAGAGAGATCTCTCTCAAGAGTCGCATCTTGGTTGTGACTTCACACAAAACGCCCACAGTTTCCTACTACTGAACAACCCTCAATTCTAAGGGCAGGATTAGAGTCTCTATGGTGAGCACCTACCTTCCCTTTAGTCAACTGAGAAAAGGTAGGCTCAAAGTCGCTTTTCATGGTGCGAAAGTCAGGCAATTATCTCCCTGTTGTGGCCTTACTGGAAATGTAGGTGCTTGGTACAATCCATTCAGTCTGTCAGTGTTCCCATGGGTTAGCAGGCTGCCTGTTGGTGGCTGCAAAGGCAAAAAGCCTTGGCTTTGTAAGGAGGAAGTAGATGAGAGACGGTCCAATACTTTAGGTAAACCTTAAATTATTATACAAACCCTGCTCACAAAACTGCAGGTTTAACTGCATCTTGGCAATGACAATGTGCATAATTTCCAAGCAACAGCTTCGTGTGTACCTCTCATGTGTCTCCTGGCTTCGCATTCAATAACACATTCTGTAGTGTATACAAAAGCTGCTAACCACCACCAAAAGAGAATCTCAGCTACAGTCCACGTTAGCTCCTGCTCCCTCCCTGATATGATGAAAAGCTCTTCCTGCAGGCACTCTTCTCTGTGTGAATATGTAAGGAAAGGGGGTGTTCCTGAAGAGTTTCTTGAATGATTGAAAGCGTAGAAATTTCATCAATTATTGTAAAGAAAACAGTTTAGGCAGGTTGGGAAATGAGCTTTCAATTAGCCCTACAAAGGCTCACTACTGGATACAAAAGCAGATGCCTGGAGACATCTCTTACTCCCTGTCTTTGCTTTTGCAATATTTAAGAAGTGAATCATAACGATAATACTGGATTTATGAGTTTGGGAGTCATGTGATAGTGATGCTTTGTAAAGGAGAATAACATACCAAAGAGCAATAGGATCAACCAATGAATAGCCAAGTTTAAGCTGATGTTTTATTGCAATGAGTATAATAAGACAAAACAAACAAAAAAATCATTAAAATTATATCACAACTATCAAATTATTGCATTTGGTGAGTCAGAACACTTAGTATCTTTAGTCATTTTTCTATTTCATAAACAAATATTTGCCTATATTTGCATATTGCAAACCAACACAGTGCAGTTAGAACAAACACTGTAGATCTTTAAAGCTATTTATAGCAGTTTTTCCTGAGATGCGGGATGATTAGTGTCTATCAGTGTAACACAATTCAGGAGAGGCAAAGTGAAACAATTGGTAGTCTTGCCTCTGAATATCACAATCTGCATAATCATCAGTAGAAAGAAGTGATGTAAAGGAAAGTGTGCTTGAGTGAGGCATAAAGATCGGTCTGTGACTTGTGTCTGGTGACTGATATAGCTAAGCAACTGTCATGGGGCATTGGTGTCCATATAACCTTTCTTTTCCAAACATGCCCAGTCCTCTGTCCCCAACTGGTGTTAAAGAATAGAAATTAAATCTGCACATCATTAAACCTGAATCTCTCAAGTTAATACAGCGTGAGTTCTCAAATATCACTTTGTCCCTTTTCCAAAGAACTCAAAATCTGAGTTTATACTAAAACCACCCAATGTCAGACATCCATATGGAACACCATATATAGACCCACACATAGATTTTTCCACAGATATACATAGACACATTTGTTTTTCTCATTAAAAGACCATATAAAAGAGCTGCCTTGGCCTTCAATTCTAAGAGAGTGTTTTTCTAGGTATAGGAAAATAATGTGTATATCACTGGAGATCTCCAGAAGCACAGCTTTATTGCGCAAGCTGGAGCACTTGGCACTTCCTCAAAAGTGCCCAGAGCAACAACTTAACAGCAAACAGAAGCAAAAGCAATGCTCATGATAGCTGCTGTGGGGTCAAAAAGTGAAAGGGCCACACCTGATTTGAGGGCTCCTTTCCCAGGCTATACTAACAGATATAGTATTTCCTTTTGACTTCCTTATTTACTTACTGAGCCTTTCCATCCACCCTCACATGGGAACGAGCATGCAGAGGAGATGTCCTCAACCTGAAAGTGATTGCAAAATCAAATGTCTGTTCAAAAAGCCCAATCCCTCTAACTCAACAAACCAGTCACTTGTACAAAATGCTTTTTGGGACCTAGAGGCACTATGGGAGTTAAAAAAATAAAGACCTATGGTCGTCAAAGAAAAATAAAGACCTATGGGTGTGCTATTGCATTACAAAATGGAAGACATGCAGAGATCATCAGCTTGCAATGCACGGATGCAGTTCTCTGAAGAATTTCAGAGGAACTGACAGTTTCACAATCATGAAAACCATTGAGAGAATTCAGCTGGTTTACACCCGTGCTGCTGAGCCAGCCACACATCTTGCATGGACCGCTGTCCTCAGCAAAGAACCAGGAGAGGATGGAAGACGAGGGAGCTTCTTGTGCTGCTCACAAAGGTCTGGAGCTGGACGACTATGGCAATAACAGTCTTCAGTGAATGCATGGAGTATTTGGTGAAGGTACGTTTGTGAAAACTGTGATGAGGTATCACATAAAATGAGCATCTGTTTCTTCAGCTGAATGCTATACATCATTACTGGGGAGCACGCTGCTGGCATAGAGGTCTGGTTTTCTCATTTGTAGATTATTTTTTTTTCCAAATAGGTGCAAGGTTTTCCATGTCAGGAGTCCCTTTGGTTTTTCCTGTGAGGCCAAAGACACAGGTTGTTTTCAACCAGAGTTATAATTCAATTGCCTGTATTTAGGCTTGGGGATCTGGAGTGTGAAGTCCTCAGGGCAGCTGCCCAGTCCCACTTGCTATCATAGGTCCATGTCTTGCTCTGAAAGGTGAAAGGATTACAGCTTCATTGCCCAGCGAGTTCATGGCATCTCAGCTGAAACCCTGCCCTGGTTCCTATGCCCATCTGCCTTTGCCTTAGAGGAGCTCTAGGACAGGCCTGAAACATCACTGGGCCTTACACCACAGGGAAAGCCCTCAGGAGAGCCACCAATGGTAGTTTTTTTACCTGTCACACCAATATATGTATTAATATGTCTCAATAGCACAACTGCAGTGAGACCAGCATTGTGCTGTCTTTACTGGGTTTTGCAAGCCCTTGTGCAACTCATTTTTCAGAGATAGCCTTGCATTTTATCTAACTGTAGATTTTCGAGCATATCAGCTTGTTACCATTGGCTTCCTTTAGAGTTACCAAAGAGAAATTGGCACCTTCACAGGGTTATTAATCTGTTTCATCTTAAAATCATTTTAAGGTGAAATGAATCAGCATCTCAAGACAGCTATTTCTCCCCATTCACTAGAAAGCAAGCACAAGATAGAAATCTCAGGCTTTAACTAACTTCTAACCAACAAGTTAAGCTTACATAAATTCAGACCTAGAAATTCAATTCTTAGACTCTTAGAAACAAAACAATCAACTACCAGGGGAAAGTCATCAGGACCATTTGTTTCTAAAAAAAGGATGGGCTAGTTCAGTAACTGAGAGGAGACGTCTTAGCTTCTGGCATTGCACAAGGTTCCATAAACCCTGGAGCCAAGGTGGCTACAGGATGTAGGGGGGAAGCCGTGTGTCAGGGTCAAGGAGTGTCTGTAGAAGTGTGTAAATGATCAACACGTGAGTACTGGAACCACTGCAGTCACGTAGGGGCTAAAGTCTGTTGACTCAGACATGATGCAGGGATGGAATCCACTGAACATGGTCCTAGTAAACACATCTAATCCTTTCACTGAACACTCTCCTGCCATTGTAGTAATGTGATTTCATCATTTACCATAATTAAACCCCCAAAAGTCAAATCTTACCCTTAAAAGTCTGAGGGAGCACTATGACAGGTCCTGGAAAACAATAGCAAAAAAGTACCAGCGTTAGCAAGGATTTACTTAGAAGAATTAAAACTAACAGACTTGGAGTTGTTTTTTCCCAATTTATATTTATCTGAAATTCCTGAACAAACTCACTGGTATCCATCTCAAACTGATCCACAGGCCTTGTGGTTTGTCCACAAATTCCCACCATGTATGGCAGGTGTGATACTTTGCCATATAACAGCACAGTTGCATCCCAAGTTCTATACTCTGTTGTAGCACAACTATTTCTGAAGTAAAAAATGGTTTAATATTATCTCAAGGTCAATTTTAAGAACACTGCAGTCTCTGTGTTGTGAAGGAGGAGGGAAGAGCAGAGAGCAACACCAAGGCAGGCAGATATTTCCAGAAGATTTTATTCACATCACTCCCTATTTCCTCCATGGAGCCTATCCCAGCCCCTTTCCATGTATATTAGTTTGCAAAACAAACTCCCTCCTTGGACGTATTTAGGAAAATATTCTTTCTTAAATTAAAATTGACTCCTTAGCAGGCAGAGCTGTGAGTGGGAACTGTTCACCTAAAGGACCTGTCAGCCCACGTCTGGATGTTCAGTGGTCTCCTGGGCTGGGATGCATCCCTGCAGGGGAAGCTGCACAGCGATATTGCAGTCTGAGACTACTCCAAGGAACTGGATCCCACTGAGGTAAGGCTGAGCAGTGCAATCGCTTGGCTGTGTTACTGTAACAGCGATGAAATTTATTCTGTGTTTATTTTTCCTAATAAAACCTGCTGACTGGGGACTATGCCATGGCACCAAAGCAGAGGTGCAGTTCATACCTGCTGCCCAGCCTCCCCTTCACAGTGAATATCATTTAGCAACTTCATAAACAATGTTATGGAAATGAGATCCAGAAAGAAAATGCTGTATGCTTTTTCCACTACCAGCACAGCCTGTAAGGCATGTTACCCATAGGAAACCTAACATTTTGTCAGACTATACCTTGACGTTTTCGGTTCCGTAGAACACAATACGTTGCCAGTGCACAAACCCCAAGAATCAGTACTGGGATGATGATGCTAGTGCTGGGCTTGTCATAGACTGCAAATGGAGCATCACCTGCAGAGTAGAAGAAAATAGAGTCCAAGTGTATCAAACAGATGTGTCAAGAAATGGCCCTGCCTCACAAGCACCAGCTAGGAAGAATTGAGCCTGGTGCTTCTGCAATGTACCCCACAAAAGCTGATAATGAAAGACAGAACTGACGAACAGGAGAACAAATAGCCTCTGGCTTAGGGTATCTTAATGAAGATACTTGTAACCAAAAAAATTACTCTATCAACACTTGAAGCTAATCCTTGACTCCCCACCACATCAGAAACCTTTGAATATCCATCTCATCTGAAATAATCAAAACAAGAGGTGCAAGACCTTGTACCCTGCAAGTGGAAGAAGGTCAATAGCTCTTGTGAAGTCTTTTAGTGGTCTTACTATTTTTAGCCAGTTATTCTGCTGAAACAAAACATGCAATAAGTAGAAGATAAAAGCTGGAAGAATGCTTTTCAGGGCAGTATCATTCTGGATGGAGTCTGGATCGTGTGCATGTCAGAAATACTCAGCTAGGTAATACATCCTCAATGATGAGTTCAAAGGCCACTAAGAAAACCCATTTTGTTCATTTTTTAAAGATCTCAATGGACAGGAATTTAAACATATGAATATCTAGAAAGGTTATTTTAATACTTGTCTAATTTGGAAGAGAAATAATAGAATCTGCTGGCACACATTCAAAAATTACCAAAGAAAAACCCCAAAACAAAAAAAATCCCAAACACCACAGCAAAAAGTGAAGAGCCATGCACCTATCAAAGTCTGTCCCTAGAACAGGATAAGTAGTGTTTACTTGTCTCGAGCAAAGATCCCTTGTTTGTCTATAACCTAAGGAAGACAACAGAGATTTCCACAGTGAAAGAAATTTGGATGCAAAAATAACTGCATGCGACAAATGTCCTTTTAGTCTGTAGGTAAAGTCTCATTTATCATGTACAGGTAAGTGGAATTCTTGGAAACTTGTTGCATGCCCATCACACACCACCTTCCCTCAGTGTCCATGTATGTATAGCTATATAGCTACCAATTCAGAAACTTTTACCTGTGGATATATATTTCCAGGACTGGGCACCTACATGGGCTAGGGGAAAGTCTCTGAGTTTGGATGGCCACAGCATGTGTGGGTCCAGGGGCACTGAATACACAATACACCTGCCTCCCCACCACCACTCCATGTAACGCTGTTCGCAACAAGCTGTCTGGGAAAAACTCTCTCAAAGTAAAGGGCAAACAAACAAATGAAGAGATTAATCTAGATTTTTCCTCACCAGTGATAGCAGCTAGTGATTTTGTGTTTGTTTCACCTGTGTAGCACTTCAGAGGATGTTCGGTCAATGACGGCTCTGTTTCTGCTCCACAGCAAATTTTAGTGGTGTTAAACATCACATTTTCTGAAGAAGCTGAAAGATAAAAGAAGTTTTAATTATAAATATGGATCATTTAGAAGATCTCCAGTCAAGGGTTAAAAAGGTTAAAGACATTAATAGGTTAAAAAATTGGATCATTCATACACCACAAAAAATTGGAGATTGCTATAATCATATTTAATTCACCAACTGTTCAAATCAATCAGCCATCATTTAGATTTTCTTCTCACTAAAGCTGATGAACTGTCCTATGAACCAATTATGGAAATCTTCAAATTTGAAGAAGGCAAAAAAGTTTTTACATGTAATTTAGAACACCAAAATATTTGTAAAAAGCTTATCATTACTTTTTTGCATTTAAATTATATTCAAATAATAATTATGACAAAATTTTGCACTTTCCATTTACCCACAGGAACCAAAGAAGAGGAACAAGCAAGACCAGCAGCTGTATACATCTCGGAGACCCCGGAGTGCATCTCTCACCTAGCCTGCAGGCCACTCTGCCATTAGATAACTTATTCCTCTTCTAAGAGGTAGGAAATGATAACGGCTATTAGCCTGAAAACGCCGTCCTACCTACACATCCCACACTCAACACATCCACATGTTACCCTCTCCAGGGATATAGGCATCTATGTCTACAGCAAATTCCAGTTTTCACTGTGGATGTCTTAGTGTCATCCAAGCTTTACGCAGTAGTAACAGTATGTAGATATTTAGCAGTGGTAAGCATAAATCTAGGAGAGGACTGGTTTACAGTGGTCAGAAATTAAATACATGAGGAATTGTTAGGCTGAACAAAAGCATATGTAGGTTGAGAGGTTTTTTTCCTTGCTTTCTTCTGTCAGCAATAAGATTAGAAAGGATGCTCTAAGTCTAACAAGAGTGGTGATGAAAGCTGCTTTCAGAGAATCACTGACAGCCAGGAGGGCAAAGCCAAATATATATTCAATCAGGTGTTAACTGGGGAAGTGTCATTGACATGCATGGAGTTCAACTAAATTATACCCATGCAATCTGATCCACCATGAAGTTCTGCCCTCTTGGAGCCACTTGCTACGTGTACTGACAGGCACTTTTATCTCTGAATTTGACAGTTTTATGAGACAGCTGGAAGGATACCTCCTGGTTATTTACTGAACTGTACAGAAGAGCAACACAGAATGGCTCTTTAGGCTGGACCTGGATTTCAGCGTGTGCTGACTCAAGTAGATAGGATTCATACCTTGTAAACTGGCACAGATTTTGTCCATGAGAATTTTTGTTGAAAAAAACAAAACCAAACAACTTCATAAATCAGGGTAACATGAATTTATCTGAATCTCTAGTTTTAAGCAGTGTTTGACCTGAGAGAATTTATTTTTGTAAATGACTTAATGACTTTTTTCACAAGAGAAACTCGCTTTGACAAGTTAGTTTACTCATTAACCTCACTGTCTGCCCAAATATATAACAGTTCAGTTTCATAACCAGAAATGTGGTTTCCATATGTTGATAGCCAGGCTTCCCGTATAGCATACCTATAGCCTCCAAGATGCCACCACACGAGTCTCCTGCTCCCGTGGCTTTCTCCCAGAAAATGGCATAAATTCCTTCAGGAAAAGTACTTTCTTGCTGAAAGCACACAATGATGTGTGTTTCATTGGTCACCAGCTGAATTATTTCATTTGAAAATGTCTCATTTTGTGTTTCACCAATTTTTACAAAGTCTTCGTAATTGGATAATTTGCATACATTCCTCTCACAGTCCTTACAGTGGTAGACTGTCACATGTGGTTGGTCTTGCGTTCCCTCAGCATAGTTGTTGCTGGGCATGGAAATATCTACATGAGAAAACAAAGAAAAATTATTTTCTACTAGTTTTCTCCCCAGACTTTCATTGTTACAGAATGGGATGAGTTTTGGTGGGCAAACCCAGTCATGGCTTAGGAGACATTGTCTGCCAATAGGCAATTTTTATACGGTACTGATCCCAGTCTCCACAATAATTTTTGGGGTAGAAACTTGATATAATTCCCCCACTGCTGCCACTGGGGTTTTCACTAAGAAGCTGGCAGCTTGTGAAGTAAGTTGAAAGAGATTGCTCTTGTTGAGCTAAGTCTTCTTCCCAGGCAGGTTCAGATGAATCATCTAGTCTTATTTTCTTTCATTCCAAAAACTCCTTAGCACAATCCTTTCAGGTATATCTCCAGCAGACATCCAGATCCCAGGACAAATGAAGCGTACAGCTGAGCTGCCAGATCACATACAGCTGGGCACAGTGTCCCAGGTCACCACCACTGATTCAGTTCAGTATTCCTGCAGGCAACAGTTTTACAGCCAAGCCAAACTGCACCAGCAGCCTGGCTGAAGTGCTGGAGTACGCTGGTGCTGAGAGCTGACAAGGGGGTTTACTCATTCAGACTCTCCTGATAAAAAGCCAGTCCTTTGAGGGAGGACTCATTTCATCTGACTTCAGACAGATCCAAAAAGTCACCCCTCCCAAGTTAGGGGATTGTTAGGTCAAATGAATCAACCTTCACCTTCTTAATTTTTTTTCTCACCTTAGGGGGTTTGTGGTCTTAGTTTTAACTGGACACAACTGACCTTTCTAATAACAGTTGAAAAGTTTTTAGCCACTAACGTGCAGTGGAAAGCACTGAGATCAAATGAGGAGACTCACTTGGATGGGGAGCTGCAATGGTCAGAATCAGGAAACATAATTGCATGAAGTGGGGACAGTCCATTAGGCTGCCCTAGGTGCTCGGCTCCAGCGGTGTAGGACACTCTTCTGGATCCTCCACAATCCTAGAGCAGGCTCACCAGGCTCCTTCTTCAGTCATCTCCCTGTCTGGACATTAAATGCATTGTTTAGCATCCATTATCACTTTCTTATTATCTTCCTTCTGTCAAAAAGACAACAACTTCCAGGTCAAATGCTGTAAAGCTTCTTCTAGCCAAGAATAGCTGGAATACAGGCAAAGAAATGCTCATGTTGCTCGGCTGCTACTACACTCTGAGATGGCTTTTGCAAATGCCAAACTCCATCTCTGGGTCAATCACAGCAGTAGAAGACACATGATCTTTCTGCAGGGAAAAGGAAATCCCTCCTGAGCCTTCTCAGCAGGAGGATCCATGTCCAGGTCCTCCGGGCTCCTCAAGGCAGGGGGCCTGCACACATCACTCATCAGTGCAAACAACATCTTGACTTGCTATCACTTCCAAAACACACAAAAAATTAGATAAGGAAGATGTTTTGTGATGAATGAGTGTTTTGCTTGATCTAAGATGAAGTATTTATTGTCAAATTGAATTTTATTTTTAATTTAAAAGACCTAATGGAAAATATCTGTTCAAATTAAATGAATGAACAAACAAACAAAACGTTGGTATTTCTTTTCAAAAAATGTTTTGGATTTAGCCAGAAATTCACCCTTGGTCATTTCAATGAAACTATCATGAATTTGTGAAATATGCTTTAATAAAATATAAATTTAACTTTCCAAAGGAGAAGAAAAAAAAAAATCTGGAAAATTCACCTAACTTTCCTCACTAGCCTAGCTCTGGAAAGCACAAACTGCTTTTCCCCTAGGAGCTTTTCATTCATTTTCATTAAAACAACTTTTTTTTTTTTTTGGTATGTCAATACCTGAGAAGTACCTTGAAAAACTTTCAAAATCAATTATGCATTAATTCTTCAGCATAAATTAATAATTGCTTATGTCCCATGACCTGTGTGCTGGTTTAGAGCTGCTGAGTCCCACGCCAGTTCCTAGAAACAGATGAGAGAGGAGGAACACAACCTGCAAAACGAGCCCTTTCCAGTGCCGGCAGGTGGAGGAGGCAATCTTTGAGACCACCTACAAAAATTTCTGTGGAATAAAATCTGGCCCCTCTCCGTTCTCCCCAAGCTCTCAACACCCCCACGCAGGGCCCAAGCCCAGGAGAGACAGGATCGAGCAGAGGTCCTGGAGCTGCTCCATGGGCACCCACAAAGCTGTGGTCCGTCCACTTCCACTTCACACCACACGAGGGACCAGTTCTTCCATTTTATGCACAGTGCTCCTTCACACAGATACAATCTTGGGAGAATTTCTTTCTGCCCCAGCACGTCTTAACAACACTCAGAGCATCAAATGAGTGCAGAATCTTTTCTCATTCTCTTTCCACACATCTAAAAATAGTTCCTATTTCTTCGATTTTGAGCGTTGGGTTTTTTTTGGGGGGGGGTCGTTTGTTTTTTTTTCCCCTCTCCAAAACCACATCAAATCAGTACCATTTCACATGTTACTCACTTTCTCCTGTTCTCTGCTTTGCAAAGCACCAGTTTATGATGCCTGTCTTCCTCTCCCCTGCAGGCGAGCAGAGTGCCAAGGGACCATCATCAACCTTACAATCATTGAATCATGGAATCATTTAGGTTAAAAAAGACCCTTTAGATCATTGAGTCCAACTGCTAACCTAGCACTGTCAAGTTCACCACTAAACCATGTCCCTAAGCACCACATTTACACGTCCTTTAAATACCTCCAGAGGCCCCAGGCTGAATGGAGCTTTGGGCAACCTGGTCTAGTGGAGGGTGTCCCTGCCCACGCAAGGGGGTTGGAACTAGATAGGCTTCAAGGTCCCCTTCTGCCCAAACTATTCTAGGATTCTGTGATTATACCTCCTCGTCCTCCTCAGAGCATATTCGCCACTCTGATGCTGTCCTCACAGACCAGCTGCAGCACATCTGGCAGATTTATTTGCCCAGAGGTTCAGAACAATAAGTGGTTGTGTTTCAGTAGTTTTCCATCTGAGGTCTGTATCTTCTATCCTCATTCATCTTCACTTCTCTTTTCCTTTGTGGTCTTCTTGCCTCATCTTTGCCCCTTCTCTCATTCTGCTCAAAGGACATCCTCCTCTTCTTTCTGGTGACATTCCTTCCTACTCCCCCTCTTCTCTTCATTTGCAAAAGCCAGAACACTGTCCACCCAATCTCTGTCCCCTCCCAATGGTCTTACGATCCTCTTTTTTGGCAGGTTTCTGAGAGCCTTCAGCTGTCTTGGCCACCTCCTCCCATCAGTTTTAAACTTACTTTAACAATAAAGCACTCAAATCTAAAATGAAACACACTTTTTGGATAGAAAAATATTTTTCATCAAGTTTTTTGCCTGCTTGTCTTTCTTTTCAAGGCAATACAAACCTCCACTTTTCAGAGCTACTGAAGTTGTCTTCACAGCCATAACGAAGCAATGCCAGACCCTAAAAGTGGATCAGCCGCAAGCAGTAGATGAATAAAGTAACAACCAGGAGGATCTGGAGCTCCTTCACCAAACACCAATCATTCACACACAGTCAACAAGCTTTCTGTAGGTCAGACCTGACCCCAGGAACAAGCCAACCTGAAATCACTGGCAGGAGAGTGTGGATTTAACCAGAAAAGAAAGTTGTAGACCTTTAACAAGGTCTTTCGGTTTTGTTTTTGAAAGGATCTATTTGAGTAAAAATCCCCATCTGAAACTCTCCTGCTTTTCCTTCTCCCATAACTTCATAGCAAACACAACACAACAAACAACTCCAATGCTTACCAAGACAAGAAAGGCAGTCAGTCATTAGCGGAATAGCATCGTTTCCACCAAAGGAAAGGTCCTCTCTCAAAGTTAATACACAATGACCTGGAATACTCTGGTTAGACACTTGCATTTTCCTACTCTAGCACAAGTTTAGCCAGCTCAGTGCCTCTCCAGCGTGCATCCTCAGCCTCCGGCACAGCTGAGCTGAAGCTGCCACATCAATGGAGACTCCCTCGGTGACAAGCGCAGAGCAGACCCAAACTCACGGCCACAGGAGATGGCAAAGCAGGGATACTCCCCGGGGTTTAGATGCTCTTCTCTCTCCAACCGACCGTGAAGTTCAGTCACAGACCCACGAGATCCAGCGCTATTCTCCAACTGGAAACACTGCACTTCTCCGCCCCTTCTGTCTCTTCCAGCCACACACCCTGGGGGTCTATAGCTTTGTGAGCATTTCAGTATATGGCTTATATGGTCAGGCAGAACTATCTCAGTGGAATAATGCAATACTTTTTCAGAAAAAAAATTTATCTGGCACCCTACGTGTCCCATGGAGAGGACTTAAGTTTCAAACAGTGTGAAGAAAATAGTGCTATTGAAGGAAGTAAGAACGCAACAAAATAAAACCATTCGGAAGATCCTGCAGATTTTATTTTCCACTCTAAGTTCTTTCCTGGAAAAGGAGTAGAATTTACATAAGAGCTGATTCCTGTATTACTTTCAGTACCGGTTTCACCTCGTTCATCTGCCGAATACAAGCTTTTCCAATTAAAAACCAACCCCAAAATCACAGGAAGACATAAACCAACCACTTGGTGAGCCTAGGAGTAGAGTTTTCCACAGTTCTTAGAAGCCAGTACAGAAAGCAAGCAGCAGGACACTGTGCTTGAGCTGAGGAATCTCTGCAAAAATCCTGATAGTACACAACTTCCCAGCAACTGCTCTTAAAAAAATTGTCCACAGTAACCATTAGAAAATGCTACAAACATTTTATTTTCTGCATGCAGCACATTAAGACAAGTAGAACAAACTGTTTCACATGTTTAATTTATTTTAAAACCAGTATCCTTACTGATACTTTCTGGTTTGGTTCTCTGTTTTGTTTGATTCTGAAGCCAAAGCCACCAGGGTCCCCACAGGTCCCTTTTGGGAGCGTAGCAGTAGCCACAGGAAAAACAACGCACAATCAGCTCCAGCTTGGGTGACAGCTTCTCCTTGAAAAGGAAGAAAGTTGCAAAGATTTCTACTGCAACCCTCCTGGCAAATTACCCTTTATTTGCAAATATGACAGGATGGCAATTTTGGAAAAGGGGATATTAGCAAAGGAGATATGAGGCGAAAAAAAAAAGGTTAAAGGATGTGGGGAAAAAATATTTGGGGATTACATGAAGATGAAAATGCTCTCATAGATTTATTCTATTACTTCAGTAGTCACTCACGTTTCTATAAAAGTGTACCACTTAATGAAGCTGGTAGGTTTTTGCATTCACACGAGCAATGTGAAAGCAGTGCAGAACGGCATGAAAGTTGGTAGTCAGGGCTGTGAAAAGCAGCGTTAATTATCTGGTAAGCTTGTGCACATGAGTGACACTCATTCTTCCTCATGGGGGAAATGTGAAACATGCTAATCACTTCCATTCCGCGTTTTTTTAAGTGCCTGTTGCTAAATGCAGACTTAGAGGAAACGGCAGCAATTTGTAAGAGGAGAGACTGGCTGTAAGACAGGACACCTTAAAGAAGAAAACAGCGCAAGTACCTCAAAAGCTGTTTGCATCTGAGGAAGCCTTCGCGTCTCTTCCGTTCCTTTCTCCATGCACCTCTCCAACTCCCAGTTCATTCAGCCTCTTCCAGAGCCCTTCACAGGAGATGCAGAAGCCACTTGGATCCCAGAGAAAAAGACCCACCACTGGTTTCTCCCTTCTTTAAAAAGCAACTGGATTTTCACTTTCACTTTTTATGGAGTGCTGGCCAGGAGTGCCACTGAGCAACACAAAACAAAGTAATCCCATGCTGCTGCATGAGACTCTGCAGCTGGAAAGCATGGGGAAAAAAAAAAAAAAAAATCACATACCCCAGAAAACCTCCCAGGAATTTGCTTATGGGTAGTGAATCTGTCTCTCCACATATTGCGACAGTGGTGTGAATGGACTGGATCTGAGATCGCTCCTGGGTCTGCTACTGACTTGCCATGCAAGGGGTCCCAGCGCAGGAGAGCCTGCAGCGCTGAGCTCGGCTCAGCTTGTTCCCTGGCAGGGATCAGTGTTGAAAAAGCATGGGGAAAAAAATACCCTGCCAGAAAATACCCTGCACACATGTGCTTCAGCAGCACCTCTGCTGTTTGACTGAATCTGTGCCCATGCCAACACCTAGCATGAGCTGTCAGGACCAGAGGGAGGGCAGAGAGTCTGCACAGCCCTCAGCAGATCAAAGAAACCTCTCTACTCAGGTAAAATAATGCTCATTGGCCTTGGCAAAGCACTTTGAGATTAAAGGTACAGGTATTCATTTTTCAATGGGCCACTTTTACGCTTGCTCTTTAATAGAGAAAATGATGTTTATTAGCTCTGACCATAGAACGAAGGCTTCAGGGACCTGTTCCGCAGGATGCAAAGCTGGTACTGAAGAGCTTTTAGTGCACACAAAATACCCAGCTGCTGTCATATAACTTGTCCTGGAAGCTGGAACTTTGCCTGTGGCAAAGCAGGTTTTGTCTCAAAAACCCAGGGAAAGTCAAAGTGGTGTGATGTTCAGGGCACATGGCAGAATTGAGAGCACAGGAGGAGAACCCCATAGAGCTGGTTTGGGAGTTTAGAGCCAAAACCTACTGCTGGCTCCGTGTAGGTGGCTGAGAGCAAAGAGCTACACAGTACTGAAGAGTACACAGCACATCTCAGAAGATAAAAGTGGGGAGCCTCATCTGAAAACCAGGGAACAGGCAGGAGACAGACCGAAATCCCACTCTGCAACCTGCTACTAGGAAGTAGCTGCAGGGAGAGTCAGTCATTCTTGTCTCTTTGATATTCAGTGCGAAGGATGCCAATCTTCTGAGAATCTGACTCGAAATTTCAATTTTTCTCTTGCCTTGACTCAGTTTTCACAGAAGTAGGTTTCCAAGTATAAAAATTTGTTAATACTCAGCCACACAAAAGGCGCTTCAGATTAGTCTCTTCCACAGTGTTGAGTTCCTCTGGCCCTGTTTTCATATGAGTTTTCATTTTCAGTGGTCCCTGTGAGTGCTACCCAATTCCTCAAACACCTGCTTTCTACAACCAGGGAACAGAAATGTGGGGGAAACATTCTGCCTACATTAAAGTTTCCAGGAGCAGGCAAAGAATTTCAGTATCTAAATCCTTTGACTATAAATTAAGTACCTGACAAATAGAAAAAATATTCTTAGTTTATATCTTGAGTGGGGAATTTCCTCTTCTCTTACTCACCCAGAAATACATTTTAGGCATTTATTTTTCTTTTTGGGCTGCAGAACCTTCTTGTCTTGCATTATGTGACAAGACCTTCTGCAAATAAGATCACAAACAATATTCTGTGTATCTGCTAAACCATTTGTAACACCTCTGGAGTACCTGTAACAGCTGACTATCAGCCTACTCCTGCATATGCACCAATTTCTGTTCAAGGCAAAATTTCCAAGTTCCTTACACAATTTTGTCCTCAAAGCCCAACCAACTTACAGACAAGTTACTTAATGGATGAAGGACAGACAGCTGTATTCTGTTTTACTGATGTCACCACCATCCTTATTAGACTGTATTTATACTGCAATAATCCTAGAAACTGTACTCCTCAGACTTCATTTTGACTTCCAAAAGAGATAGCCTCCAACATGAACTTTCTCCTATGACCAAGGAATCTTCTACTTTGATCCACTCTGATACCACGAAACTCCTTTCCTTTAATGCAGAAATAGCAGCCCAGAATATTAACTTTAGCTAGACCTTTACCCAGAAACTCAACATGAGAAATGAACCAGAAGACATGAGATGAAAAATCACATACTATGAACATAGAACCACATAGAGTTTTTCTTAGGCATATGCACAACTACAAGTAGTGTTTTGTGCTTCGATTCCTTTTTGCTTCAGAGAATTATTACTTAGGGGTTTTTGCTATATCTTATTTCATGTTCTGGGAAATTGAGAGAGTGATAGGAAGGCCAAGGGATCTATCCCAAGTCTCAGCATTAACAGCCATTGGTTCCTTACATTGTTGCTTCACCACTAGTTTTGCTTTCCAAATTATGCTTATCTACAAAACTTCCACTTTCACGTTTGGAAGGGACTGGTCAAGAAAACAGCACATGATGTAATTTATGGCTGAAACAAAAATGAGAATCACAATTTCTTATTACAGTCAATGTAATATCATAAAAGTAATCTTTATTGCTATTCCATAGTCACACATCATACAGAGATATGAGCATGAGGAAAGATAAAACTTTTTCTGGAAAAGTTGCCTTACAAAATTGAGTGCACACAGTAAGTTTTGTTCAGAAGAACAGTAAGAGATGCTATGAAAACCAGCAGTCTCATATATCTTGGCACCAGTGACTTACTGAAAAAGAAACAAATGAAACTCTCCAAAATTTTGCTAGAGGAAAGAGCTTTTGTAGGTTAGTCTAAGAACCACATTGTGAACTTCAGGCAGCTATTAATTTTAGTTAATATACTGATTCTTTAAAACCTTTAAGAAGCCATAATTCATCCCTGATGCAAGTGCACTGCTTTGAAAAGAAACATAGTGCTTGATTCTTCACTAAGTGGACAACTGAGCAAAGATTCACCAGATGCAGTTCTCTGAGGCTTCCATATAACCGTAAGAGCAATTTTCACCTTCCCAGTTCTGTATCCCACAGATGCTGCACTGTTCAGCACTTGGGCAACATCTGTCCTTGGAGACCCCCTTGTGCAAACCCCCCTGCAGACACCCCATGGAGCAGCCCCTACCTCAAGGTCGCCGCCCTTGAAGCAGAAGTAGACCAAGGGCAAGAATGAGGACAGATTATCTTCCTAACCCCACACATAGATGGATTGTAGCCATAATTCTGACCTTTGATTTCAAGATCACGGTCAGTAACAAAGATGCATTCTGCAACCATAGGGGAGCATCTCCTCTACTAGCGGAGCTACTCTTTGCTGCTGCCTGGGGTAGCACAGTGCCAGGATCCCCTCATTCCAGTTATGGCTCTGGATGCCATATAAATCCTCAGCCTCATTAGTTCCCAGGCTAGCCAGGGCTGGTGGGCCATGCAGGAAAGCTGCGTACCACCTGAGCAGGACCCACCACCAGGACACAAGCATTTCACCAGCTTTATGACTTTTGATGCAAAATGCTGTGAACAAGCAGGGAATGGTGTGCTATCTCCTGCTCCAGAAGACTGCAGGGTGCTGGATGAGTCAGTGGTGCTTTATCTTGATACTATCAAACTTTTGTTCCTTCAACAAAATTACATACCATCAGAAAGCTGTTGGAAGGCACAAATTAAGGTGATCTTGAATGTCACAAGGTGGCAAGGACAAAGCCAGGATTTGCTTGCCAGGCCTGTGCCATGTTGTGGCGTGCTGAGCATCCACTGCTGCCAGGAGCTTGTGCCATGCTCAGTACACATGCAGTCACCCAGAGATGCTGCCAAATCACCCTCACCCATCTGCACAAGGTCTCTTCCACCAAGAGCCTTAGAGAAACTGCAGGGACTAGCGACAGCCTGGAAAACATCCACATTAGTCATACCTTTTTTACAGATCTGAGCCATACTCTTACTAGCATTCAAGTTCACTGCAGAATGTCACAGTCGCCTTTTTTGACATTCCCTAGTATCCAGCGACATCTGTTACGATTTTTGTTTTTAAGAAAAGTAATAGGAGAGTTATTTTGAAGCCTGTAAAAAAGCTGCTCTCCCTGCACGTCAAGCTCACGTACCACGCATGCTTCTGCCTTGTTTCACTGTTGACCTGTTCAGAGCTGCGGCTGGTGGCTGAATCAGACTGAAACAGGGATCTTGCCAGAGCTGGGGAGACAGCAAGCCTGAATAAAGCAGCTCTCTTCCGTAGCTGAGTCTTGCTTGTACTGGGCCGATAACAACATTTGGAAAACTCCTATATAGGGCAAAACCCAGTTCTTTTCTTGCAATAAATAAATATTTATCAATTCCAATGTTCAAGTCAATGCACAAAAGCCTCTGTAACACTTGCAGCTTGGCTTCCTCTAAAAGGTAGATCATTTCCCAGAACAGCACTAAACCCTCCAATGGTGCCAAACAGGAATCGTATCTGTGGTGAACCTTTAACCTAGGAGTGTTTTGTTGGCTTTTTAGGAGAAACACAACCATTTTTCCAAGCACCCTGAGTATCTAACAGGTCTGGTTTTGATTGGGGACACAGCTACATCACAATTAATACCCAACAGCAACTCAGATATCAGAATAAAAGGGAGCAAAGATCCAAAACACTTCCAGCTTTGCAGACACGCTCACAGTCAACAACACTGTAGACAAAGCAGTTTGGCTGAGCAAATAAATGAAAACAGGATCCAAAGCTGTTTGTGAAAGGAAACTGAAAGAGTTTAACAGAATTATTGTTGCTTAATCACAGAATTGCAGGGGTTGGAAGGGAGATCATCGAGTCCTGCCAAAGCAGGATAACCCAGAGCAGGTTGCACAGGATCACATCCAGGCAGGGTTCAAACCTCTCCAGAGAAGGAGACTCCACAACCTCTCTGGGCAGCCTGTCCCAGTGCTCGGTCACCCTCACAGCGAAGAAGTTTTTCCTCATATTGAGATGGAACTTCCAATGTTCCAGTTTGTGCCCGTTGCCCCTTGTCCCGCCACTGGGCACCATTGGGAAGAGTCTGGCCCCTTCCTCTTGACATCCACCCTTTAGATATTTACAAGCCTCTCAGTCTTCTCCAGGCTAAACAGCCCCAGCTCTCTCAGCCTTTCCTCATGAGAGAGATGCTCCAGATGGCTCACCACACAACTTCCAGCTGAGACCAGCTCAGCAATTCAAGCTTGAATCCCTCCCTGGGAAGGGCAAGTTTTGAGAGCTAGCACACATGCCAAAGCATCCTCTACACTCCAATGCAGCACCTTTCCTCCTCATTTGCTGCACCTCACTGCAGCTGGTCATTTCCTTCCTTTCCAGCCTTTCCCATTCCCTGGGAGCAGGGGAAAAATCCATTGCTGAGCAGAGTTTTGAGATCTGCCTGTTCTCAGATGGGAAAAGGCTCCAGTTTCACTAGCAGAATCAGATAACTGTGGCGATTGTTTGTTTGTTTTTAAAATCTTTATTACTTCTTGCATAACAGTTCCAAATTGCAGTTTGGCATGCTAATAAAATGAGTAATTCTGTGGTAAACTCCGCTGCTGCTGGCACCATGGAGCAGGCAGAAGAAACCTTCAGGGCCTGCAAGCACAGAGTACAGACAAGTATAAAATCTGCTGCTTTTTTAGGTTACAACAGGAAAGTGACCTGTAGAGTGACTGACCCCACTCCTTTTTCCCCTATAAGCCTAGATAGCCCCACAGAGCCGTAAGCTCTTTTCCTTGACTTGGCCATTCCTTTTGGCACATGCAATGACCTTTTCTGGTCCCTCCCCATCACCGCGCAGGGCACAGCCACCCTATGCAGCGTGACCGGCAGCCGGTCACAAGCAGCAGTCCCACCTCCACGCTGCTACAAGCTTTGGTTACATCACAGATGAGCAATGTCTCCTCTCAGTCCACATTCTATCAATTTGCTCAAGCCACAGTTTGTACTTTGCCCTGACTTTCATCACACAACATACAAACCAAAGGGCCCTGGGAAGTTGATTGTGTTTGCAAATTGTGTTTGCAAGTTGTGTTCTAAGAGTACTGATCCTGGAAGGCTTTGTGTGCTTGGTCTTTCCTGAGTGCTGCAGCACACTGAGCTCTTGTAGTTGAACAAGTGAACAATCAGCTTAGGAAGACACAATTTCAGGGGTTTATTTAGTAGACATAATACATAAATTATCAGCCTTCAGTTTAATCACAGTGCTGCAAAACAACTGCTGCCCCTTAAGTGCATCTGTGGGTGATTTGGTTTGCTCTTATGGTCACAGTTCAGGACTGCAGCTTCCATATTAGAAAAATAATCCAACACTGGGTCATTGTCCACCAAGTCTCAAGTTCCAGGCTCAGGGCATCAAGTTAGAGCTATTTCCTTTAAAAAAAACAAACCCTCAAACAATTTCCCTATCTTTTTCTGGCAGGCATGCTGACCCTGGCTAAGAGCCCATATAATAACCACATGCACAAAGTTGAATTAATATCTCTCTCCGCTACATTCTTTCATCTACTTCCCCCTCACCTACTCTTACCTTTAGTCCAGGCTGCCGCCTTCTTTCCAAAATTCCTAGATGCTTTGGCTCAGGCATTTCTACTTCATTCCCCCCACTTCCTTCCTCCTTCAGATCGAAAGAATGCTTCATTGGGACACCAGAAATAAGCGCAGCATGACCCAGAAAGGCAGGCGGAGGAAACAGCACCTTCCGCAAAAAGGTGCTGAAAAATTACAGACATTTTAGGGCAGCCAGCAGCATCCCATCGACACACAAAGCACGCCGCCTCCTCCAGCTCCCTCCAGCCAGGGATTCCTGCTGCGAGGTGGATGTGGTACCTGGGGTTCCTGACTGATAGATGAAAGCCTAACCCTTGCCTAAGGTTTCCTTTAAGATAACCTCTCTGTATATGATCTTCATATACGTACCTTACTTGTGACACAAATTTTAAGTTTTAACGGATTATTTCCCTCCCCCTTCTCCCCTTGGTTTAATATCTTAATATTGCCAGTGGCATATTGAGGTATACAGTGGGCAGTAAAACACCTCCTTAGCTGAAATACTGATTTTCTATTAAAGGCTTTGACTACCCACACTGTGACTTCATTATTAACAACAAAATTATACACCTTGTCTCTCACTAGCTAATAATTTTTAAGACTTTTAAAACTATATCCTCCGATCGGCCTATAATTAGAGACATGCAACTTCCTTCAAAACAATTTAAAAAAAAATTGCTTTTTCCCTGACCATCTTGTCCTAAAACATAGATCTATTTAGAGGAGGCTTAATGCCCTTTAAGATAAGCATCATCTGGCTTGCAGATTTTCCCCATAGCCAGTAAGTCTGCCAGGACTTATGCACCAGAGTCCAAAAGAGTCATCCCGTTTCTTTGCAGTGCAATCAGGTGGACTTGCAGATAGTCAGTCAGTCTGCCTCCCCCGGCTGGTGACCACAGGCACATTGGCCAAACACACCTACATCAGCCCCAGCACTTTTCCCTAGAGAGAGAAATCATAAAAACCCACGCTCCAAGGCCAGAGATGGAACCAACAACGCACCTTTCTCGCAGCTGCACCACTGGCCAAGCAGGATCACATCAGAGTGCAGATAACAGAGCACCACACGTGGCAGTGGGGTTACAGCTCAGCCCACAGCAGCTCTGACTCACTGGGTCAAGGAGTATTCCAGAAGAACCCAGTCACAATTTTCTTTTCCTCCTCCTCCTCACCGCCCAGGCCATTCTTCATCGCAATGATTGTTTTCTGTTGCAACAGAAGCACTTAGCTAATGCTCAAGTTTATTTTCAAGTTAACGGAGGCAGTGGAGATTTACAGGCTATGACATCTGGGTACAGGGGAGGCAAGCCTCCCCTCACGCCCAACACCGCTGTCAGGTATCGCCAGAGAAGCTGCAAACATCTCGGCCGTCCAGACTCACCCTGTCGCGAGCCTGGAGGCTGCACTCCTGCCCGCTCCTTTCAAGCAGACTATTTCCATGCCCAGTCTTGCTCCTGGTTGGGAACGCATGACTTCCACAAGCCCACTCTTTCTTCACCTGCCAAGAAGAAAATTTAATCTCTGGGTTTTTTTCTTGTAACCTATATGACAGCTTGACAGTCTTATTTGAGCACTTCTTTAGAAAGTCACCACTGAAGAATATTTGCCACCAGCCTCATCCTCCTTCATCTATTTATTGTATTCTGAACTGTATAGACAAGGTTTAATTAAGTAGGTATGTTGTTTTCTTTGCTTTACAACTGTCCCACAACTGGATGCGTTATGTGCAGCCAAAATAAAGTTGAATCCAGCAAGCAGGGATCTAAATACAAGCGTATTGCTGCCATGAGCTACACTGGCTCATAGGAACTGCTGACATGGTGATGGCATACAAAAGGAGCTGAGAGATCATGTTTCGTTCTCCAGGAAAGTTGGACTCACGCACTTTGGACCATAACAGAAAGCAATTCCAGCACAAATCATGAACAGTTTGTGGGAGAAAGGGACTCTCATTAAGGAATGAGGAAGTTATTTTGGTTCCCCAAAATAGAGGCTTATACAGTGTGAGACAGGATAAGGACCACAGGAAAAGGCAGCTCCTAATGACCAAAATCTCACCACCTGATTTTTTATTTATTTATTTTTTTAAACCACATCATCTGATCTCCACAGGAGGCTGGATCTTATCAATAGATTTACAGATGTGAGAAAATAGTGGTGCAATCCTTTCAGCCCTAGCACAAAAGGATTCATTCCCCTTCTGCCAGCTAAAAACCAATACTTGTCTGCACATTGGCCTGCCCTGCCAAGGGCCAAGCAAATACAGTGCTGCCTGGAGCGGCAGGATGGGATTTCCCTTTCACAAGAGGAAATGCTCAAGTAGAGCAAAATCAGCTTTATGCTATGGTCAAACTTTCCCCATATTTTCCAGCAGATGAGGAGCATGCCTGGGAGGATGAACTGCAGCAGCAGCTCTGTTCCACTCCAGGCTTGGCAACATCTGCCCTGGCCACGTGTTTTGTTTTCATTTGCTTTGGCCAGAACAGAGGGTAGAAATAACCAGCTATAAATTCCTTTGGGAACATTTATTGGACAGTGAATTTTGGTGGCCTAGAAAAATTTATAGGCTCAAAATACGAACACACTTCCATGAGAAAATACGGACTACATGACAAGGCTGTAAGCTTAAAAGCCAAGACCACCAAACAGCACATCCCAGCTCCTAGGCGGTCACACAATGTGATCTGCAGCAACCTACCCTTCCTCTGTTCTAGTTTACCCTCTGTAAAAGCACAAACACCTCTGGGCTATAGAGGTGGGCCTGAGAAATTTGTCCCCAAGATAGTTACTGAGTGCCACAACTCACTTCTAGGTCTGCATGCTTGACGAGTACTTCATACTCGGCCACCTTCTCTCTAGAAACCAAGCAACTTGTTCACATTCATGTCTGCATCTAAAGAACACAGCTTTCACAGCTTTGGATGTGTGTGTCTCAAAACTATGACGGAATTGCAAAACAAGTCTGCTTACACAAACAGTTGTGTTATTGTTTTAAAGTGAACAACGCAACCTAATATTTAAAAGGCAATGACCTAGCTGACACATTCCTTGGCATCTTGGAGCAGCTCATATGCCTTCTGAGGAGTTTAAATCTAGATACTGCCCAGAGAATAACAAAATCCAAAAGGCGACAAACATCAAAGGCAAAACCTTTCCCAGATACATCTGGTACAAACTACGCTGGGGAGCTGATCGCTCCCCAAGCGTACAGAGCACTCCTCAAAGAGCAAAGCCAGGGAAACCATCCCAAGACCATGTACAGAGTTTTGTGCCTGTTGTCCCCAAGTTTCAGTCCCAGTCCCAGCACTAATGACCTCTCAGGCCAGCTTGGGCAACAGCTCACAAGCCAAAGCTGCAACCCCGGGAGCTCAGTGTGAAAACAAGAAGGGGAATGATTTCTCACAACACAAGTCAACACAAGAATGGAGAGTTTTTAGACACCTGCTTTCTTGTAGGTGTCCTACTGTGCACTGGCAAAAAGCCAAGAGTGTTGCTCAGCAGTACCAACCAAACCTGCCAGTGGGAATTAGTCTTCAAAATTAAGCAGAGGCAGTAGAAGGCAATCACCAGCATCACAGATAGCTAGAGAGAGGGCTGTAAGATCTTATAAGGCTGGAATAGACTGTTTGCATGCTACCATCTACTATCCTAGGCAAAACCAGAAAAGAGTACACACAGATAGATCAGTGTAGAGGGAAAAGAAATTAAACTAATACCAGTGAAAAGTGCACTGCAAAACACAGGAGGTGGGTAAGACAAAAGACCCTCCCATGAACAAGCCTTAACTTCTGAATCCACCAACCCTGACCAGGGAATAAGACTTACTCATTGCAGTACAGCCACTTTGGGGAGGGGGTGGAAAATGGGGGTTGAGAGGGGCTGTTGCCTCCTGATGCCTTGTTCTGCCCTAAGATCTCTCTCCTGAGGTCCCTGGACAGAACACTTATTCCTCAATCACTGCTAGCAAAAACAACCTGGGGACACACTGCATCTTCAAAAAGGCTTGCTTGTATGACTCATTTTTGGCATCCGGCACTACTACTCTTAATTCGGCCATTTACAAGAATACAGTTTATTTGCGATGTGGAATTCACTCTCAGAGGAAATTGTTTTATCCCTGGCGCAAAAGACAGGGGATTTTGCACTATTTCCTTGATCATCTATCTCATGCTGGAGTCCAGTGATCCAAGGAACTCTCACACTTCCCTAAGATATTATCATTGCTTCCAGCCAGAAATGAAGAATCAGTTAATGTTTCCCTTTTCCTATAGTCCAGAAGATAAATACACATAGATTTAATGATATAGACGTCTGATCTTTTGACACCATTGGGCCTGTTTTCTGCTCCGCTACTATACAAATTGCATCAGCACCAATAATTTTTAACCCTTTTTTCTTCTCTTTAAAAGGGACATTTAATCACAAGCCTATGATGTTATTATATTCCCTGCACACTGAAGAGATAGAAGCTGTCAATCCCACTGCAGCCCAAGCCCCTTGGTGGCTGTTGCAGACGGGGAGTCAGGTGGGGACACTCCTGATGCTGCAAGGGACTTGCGCCTCCTCTCCAATACAGTTCCCCCACAGACACTGTCTATAGCAAGCCTCGTTGGTCCACCACTTCAGGCAAGGCAGAAAAACGAAGAAATTCCCTTTGCAGCACTGTTTCCCTCTCTGATGTGCTCTGGACTGAGCTTGCCTCCTGCTCTCTCACCTGGACCAAGCTGATGTTGGGGTCTCCCTTCCAGCTGTGGAGCAACTTCAGCTAACGGTGCAAAAGAATCTTGCAATGGCTATGCAGATACCATTGTTTCTGAAGCATCAGAGCAAATCTCAGTGCCATGAGGCTGACAGACAGGAACCTCAGCCGAAGATTGTCCATCTTTCAAAAGTGAGGCAGCTGTGCCAGCAGGAGAACCTCCCTTACACCTACATCCCAAGCAAAGAGCTGTCTTCCAGCTTAACCACCTGTCAGATCTCCAGGTCTCATGATTTCCTCCACATTTTTTAACTCCTCAGAGAAGAATCACACTCCCCTTCTCTACCAAGGTTGCACTACAAGGAAATCTTGCCACGGAGAGATGCAATGGAGACAAGAGACACGACACAGTTCATGAACCACAAACTCCCCAACAAGAAACACCATTCCAAAAATAGCCTTCATTCCAACACAGGTTCTGGACAGTGCAGACCACACCAGGAAGGGAGGGGACATATTGTTCCATCTTCACAAATTAAGCATGACCCTGGATTTATTGGCTTCGCAAGCTTCCTCCTTTCTAGCCGACCTTGGGTGGTGTTATCTTTTCTCATCTATAGAAAAAAACCCCCATACAATTTAACTGATGTGGAAGACAGTTCCCCAAACAGCTAGGTCTTAAGATATTATTTCTACAAAGTGTTAACAGACAGCCTGTGCTCAGCCACCATCCCCCTGCCAGCAAGTCCCACAAGTGCAGCAAGGCCATGACTGACTTAAATGAAGGGGAGCACGGAGATCACCTTCAAACAGAGCTTCTGAAAAAAAGCTTATAAAACAGGACACTGTTCCCCAGCTGAGGTCCCACTGCCTGGAGTAACCACTTGATTTATTGCAATCATGTTCAGTTTGGGGTCTCTTACAACTACCAGTTCTTGCAGAGCTGCCACCAGCAAGTCACTTCCCAACCCAAAATGGCACAGTTGCTTATTCAAATGCTGCTGGCAGACACAGGACTGTACCCACAAATTCCAGGCAGACCGAGAGTTAACTACGTGGCCACTTCTGCCTCTTGGACCAAGTGCGCTGGAGAACTTACAAAGTGAGGTGGGTTCCCAGCTAATGCATGCCATGCGCTCCAAATGTGCCACTGCCCAGATGGGCCTCAGGGAGTCTCCACAATATACCATCTTCTACCCAGTGAGGGGAATCCATTGCCTATTTAATCATAAACTTGTCAGTAAAATTATTAGACACATCATCTAAAGAGTGGTTTGTAAGATTTAAGGATTCCACTTCTCCCATTTTATTTCAAGACAACAGGATGAGGATGCCTCTCATAATCGGCTTTTTCATGTGACAACTTGCTTATGCTTCTTACACAGAAGATCAATTTTTACATCTACATCTGAACAACATTCTTGAACAGATGACAGAAAAGCTATTCTGGTTTAATTTTTTATTGCTAAGAAGATAAGGACATTGTTTATAACAGAGTGTTGCAGTTTAACCCCAGCTGGCAGCTGAGCCCCACACAGCTGCTCACTTACTCCCTCCCCACAGTGAGNCAGAGAAGACCTTGGCTCTGTGTAAGCACTGCCCAGCAGGAACGAAAACATCCCTGTGTTATCAACACTGCTTTCAGCACAAATCCAAAACACAGCCCTGTACTGGCTACTACAAAGAAAATTAACTATCCCAGCCAAAACCAGCACAGGGAGCAAGCGATGAGTGGAGCACATTTCCTGGTCAATAGCAGCGGGCTTATGCCAACTGTCAAGAGAATCTTGACTCAAAGAGGCAGTGAAAGTCCCTGCATAGCCTTCTCAAAATACGTCCCCTGCCTTGATTGACTGGGGATGGTACCCTGAAAAAGGCATTTTGACTTTCTAGTTTTAGCCCAGGCTGCCAAGCACTGGTGCATATATGAACCAGAGAATACATATCTGCCATGAAGAGGAATCACCTCTGAGTCCACCTTTCCTATTGTAAAAAGAAACAATTAAACATCAGAAGAGTTTGATTTTGTATACAACGTGGATAAAACCATTCTCTCTGCAATTAAAACTGAATGTATTCAATTCGGTAAAATGAGATTTCATTCCCCATGACTTGTTTGATTGTATTTTCATAGAATCATAGAATTGTTTAGGATGGAAAAAGACCTTTAAGATCGAGTCCAACCATTAACTGCCAAGTCCCCCACTAAACCATATCCCTAAGCACCACATCTACACATCTTTTAAATACCTCCAGGGATGGTGAACTCAACCACTTCCCTGGGCAGCCTGTTCCAATGCTTCTGAATCTCATTGAAGGAACACATGCAGGAGATGCATAAAGGATGTGTGTCATTTGGAAAGATGATTCAAAGGGATTTTTTTGAGTTTTTCTAAGCATTCAGAGGACATATTTAAACAAGAATTTTGACATAATCTGTCTAAGCACGCGACACTTGAGAGCATGAACTATTTCAGGCTAAGCTGAAGTATAAAAACCTCTATTTTACAGGAACACGAGCTTTGTCCTACTCCACAGTAAACACCAAGTAAATCACCCCATCCTTCATTGGGGGGCTAGCTACAGGCAAAACCTTATAGCTAGTGCACCTCAATGTACCCATCCTATGGCTTCCATTTTCCCTGCAAGGGACACTAGCCGTTGCTTGCTGTGCGAGGTCTTTCTGGTATCCAAATAGGAGAGGAGGAGGAGAGAGAATCCAGGCTGATGCTGGCCAGTGGGGCTCCTACAGGGCCCCTTTGCCCTGCAGGAGCCTGCCCTGCTCAGGGTGCCACCATCCAGAACCCATCGGCAAAAGGTAAAAAGGATCATGGAGTAGAAGACATAGATCTGCACCCCAGAGGAGCCACTGCCTGACTCTGAGGCCAAGACACACAAGAGTTCTCAGCTTTAGCTCTTCACAAGTCTGTGTTCTGGGTGGTAGGAAGCACAATGAAATGTCCTGGTGGTTTAGGGGCTTACGACAGACCTTTTGTATAAAATCATCAGCCACATAATGCAGTATTTGTGGATTTTTTTGTTTGCAACCAAAGGCTTCCTTATTTGAGCATAACTTCTCTTTCCCACCCAACACAAAGATGGCTTTGACCTATTTATCCAAACAAATTCTAGTTGTTCTCAGCTGTTTTCATACCAAAGTCTGACTCTTGCTGAAGACACAGATTTTTTTCCAACTCCATTTGCCATAACTGGGCCTCTGTGAGGACTCACACCAGTTCCTCTGACATTGACTTTCACCCTTCTGAACACTTCCCTCCATAGAGAGATTTTCTTCCAGAGGGCTTAGTCAGATGCCAGCATACCACAGGCCAGTCCCTCAGGACAATCACTTATTGATGCGCCAGGTGTTTTCCTCGTTCCTGTCATTCTTGCATTTTTTAGCTGAAGTCTTGTCACTTCTGCCACACAGAAGAGACCTGAATTTCAGAGAGAAACATGACTTGAGGCAGTACAAGCCCAGCAAGGCATAGCTTCATTATTCCCCAAGATTGCTTACCAAGCAGGACTGTAAAAATGAAATTGGAGGACAAATTGAAGTCTTTCAAATTTTCATTCCTGCTCCTCAAATAGATATAGACCAACAACACTCTGTACTGCTTTTTTCCCCCCCTCTATTAATACAGCAATAGATCCATTATCCAGATGCACATGTGTGAAGGAGCAAGCAGGAAAGGAGTTTTGCTTTAGGGGAACTAAAGGAAGGAAGGGTGAACAATCAACTCAATATCTGACCATCACAGCAGTGAGTTCCCAATCAACTATCAACTCTTCATGACCAATTTCAGGATTATGGAACATACACCAAAAGCGTAGCTCAGTGCTATCTGCAGTTATAAAATGAAACAGAACATCAGGGATTATTAGGAAGGAAATACAGAACAAAATCATAAAACGCTCAGTGTATCCACGCCTGCATGCATATTAGCTCATGTTCCAAAATGACAACATAGAACTCTAAAAGACGTAAATGTGGGCAACAGATGAAACATGAGCTGCAGGAGGAAGGACCCAGAAAAGCAATGAAGATCTGCAAGACCTGTCCATGAAGCTGTGAATGACCCTTAGAAACAAAATAGAGATTGTCAGCTCCTCTGCCCCTGTAGGGCAAGAAAGCGGGGTTCACAAAAAAAGTGAAAGGGAAAGTTGATGAAATGGCTGAAGCCGCAGGCACCAAATCCAAACAGCTCTGAGTTTTTGAAGGATTAGGGGTGGGAGGAAATGGGGCTAGCCATAAGACACTGTATTTGGATTTTCCATACACAAAACCACATACAAGTAAACTATACTATTTAATACCACATTATTAAACATACTTGCAAAACACACTTGCAGAGTTCATTTAGTCCAACATAAAGTTGGTTCAAATCCAGAAGTCATTGAAATTCACAGCACAGAACTGCAGTAAAACAATAGCAATGTAAATATTCAATCAGGAACTATGTCAGGACCCCAGACTCCACATTTCCTTTAGATTCATTCCCAAAAGGGATATGTGCTTTTATGTCAGACCATGCTCAGTTCTCCTGAGGGATTCTTTAGTCCCTCCCTTCTACTTGCACAACTCTGATTTGCTGCAGATCCCAGATAAGATCTGTTTTTCCATGGAAGCTTTCAAAAAAGGAAAGATCCAGGAAATAACTTCATAACCAAATGTCATCTTTCAAGATGCTTAATACTCCTGTACTCTACCCAGGAATAAATACAGGTCTGTGAAACCAAAAATAAAAAGTTACTCATGTAGTCTTGCTCCTACTGTCCCTTGAAAAGGTAAACGAACGGAGGAAGACCTGGAGGGATGCACGGTGGCACAAAGGACTGCATTCAGATGATCATGGAATAATCCCATTACTGTTGCTGAGAACAAATCTAGAGATAAGGACCACAAACTGGATCACTTTCAGTTGCAAAGGATTAAAGCCCTTGGGTTGGAAAGCACGCAGTCTCAGCCACCACTCTGGCTCCAAGGCCACCGCTTTTCAGGTGGGTTATGTGTGAAGACGGCTATCCACACACCAACTTTGCACCACTTGGGGACCTTGCTTCCCATGGTCCTGCTGGCACCAGATCATGGCGAGGCAGGCTGTCCCCCTGCAGGCCATGGAGGACCCCACGCTGGAGCAGGGGGATGCCCAAAGAAGGCTGTGACCCCATGGGAAGCCTGCACTGGAGCAGGCTCCTGGCAGAACCTGCAGACCCATGGTGACAGGAGCCCATGCCAGAGCAGGTTTGCTGGCAGGAGTTGTGACCCCGTGGGGGACCCACACTGGAGCAGTCTGGTCCTGAAGGTCTGCACCCCATGGAAGAGATCCACACTGGAGCAGTTCATGAAGAACTGTAGCCAGTGGGAAGGACTCACATTGGAGAAGTTGGTGGAGGACTGTCTCCTGTAGGAGGGTCCCCATGCTGGAGCAGGGAAAGAGTGTGAGGAGTCCTCCCCCCTGAGGAGGAAGGAGCAGCAGAGACACCGTGTGATGAACTGATCACAACCCCCATTCCCCATCCCTCTGTGCCACTGGAGGGGAGGAGGGAGAGAATTCAGGAGTGAAGTCAAGCCTGGGAAGAAGGGAAAGATGGCAGGAGAGGTTTTTTAATTTGTTTTTTCTTACTCTACTCTGATTTGATTGGTAATAAATTAAACTAATTTCCCCAAATTGGTCTGTTTTGGCCATGATGGCAATTAGTTAATTATCTCCCCCTGTCCTTATCTCAACCACAAGCCTTTTGTTGTATTCTCTCTCCCCTGTCCAGGTGAGGAGAGGGGTGACAGAGCAGCTTTGGGGAGCACCTGGTGTCCAGCCTGGGTCAACCCACCACAGCAAGGACCTTCCCTCTGCCACAGCTCCAGGAGGAGAAACTGGGGTGAAAGCTGCAGGGCTGGAGCTGCTCTCAGTGGTCTCCCACAGTTCCAGCCCATGGATAACAAGAATAAAGGGAAGAGGTTAATTGTGCAAAGTGAAGTGCCAGGGACAGCTGAGGGAAGCAGATGTGAATTTCAGATTTATCTCACATGTGTTTAGGGTATTCCCCTTGTTACAACTCCATCTCTAGACATTTCAAACAAACAATTAGCTGAACTTCCATTTCCTTCCACTATGGCTCTGGCTCCTGGGTTGAGATCAGCAGTACAGCAGATGTTACTCTCAGAGGGTCCAAAATAATCCAAAATTTCCATGCCCAGATGAGTAAAGTTGCATCCTTCAAATTATTGCAAAATTATTATTTTTAAATTTCTGGAATAGTTGAAGTAACAGCTCTATTCCAGATCTGTATTTCCTAGTTGTGTTTTCTAAATATAGTACACAGTCCTGAACTCTAACTCACTGTCCCAGGATGAAATTGTTTTATAAGCATATGCCATAAAACCTTGATCTCGAAGAGCTTATGGTTAGATAACCATCAGCAGTCACACCAGCATGAGATGATGGAGAAAGGGAAAAATCTAGCCTAAAAGTCTAGTTTATTATGAACAAAATCATTACCTGGTGAGAGGGGTTGCTAACTTACATTAAGATGTTTAACAGACAGATAGGGAAAAAAGGGGGCTGGAGTGACTACCCCCAGATCTGTGTGGTTCATCAAACACATCAGCATGGCTCTCCTAGCAGTTCATTGAGGCTCTCCTAGGGTGTTCGTTTGAGAACAGCTGTGCTCCTATTTGCAGGATGTTTTTTAGTATTGTTCACTAGCAGCCGTTTTCCTGTAAGCCTGGAAAAGCCTAGAGGGCAAAGCGATCAGGCTCCATTTGGTTTAGTGGTTTTGTTTGGGGGAGGGGGGATTGTTTAGGTTAAAATCTGGTCTCTTTTCCCATAGAAAAAAATTAAGCGGAGCACCGTCAGCGCACAGCTCCATGCAGGCCGCTGCCAGGCACACATCTCTGCGAGCGGCGGGGCCCTGCAGTCACAGCCTGCGCAGATGGGCACTGCTGCACCGGGGTGGCAGAGGGAGCGATGGCAGAGCTGCTGGGCACCCCTCCGCCCCAAAAAAATCCACGCCTGGATACTCTGCCGTCTTACACAGCAGATTACTCAGTCACACACCCTTTTGTACAGGGTCAGGACACATACATCCCCAGGGGCTGGCAAGAAAATAAATTCACATATTACTAAATTTGGCTCAACTAGAACCATCTGCAGTATTACAATGCCTTCAGAGCTCAAACATAGCAGCTTACAGCTCAGTGTTTCTCACCCTGCTTCTTCTGAGAACCAGTTAGCACTAAGAGACATCACTAGCACGAATGTGGAGCAGATGCTCCTTTCAGGGGGTGTCCCGCAGAATTTGCCTGTGGCTGTCTGCAGCATTTGGGTACCCTCATCCCCAGTCAGACCACAGGAGCAACACTCACCCGGTGTGGGACAAGTCAGATTTGCCCTGATGATCAGACATCATCAAGTGAATGAAGGAAAAGGAAAGGCAGAGCAAATAACACCATCTAGCAGAGAAATAAACAGGGATAACATTTCACTTCTATTGTTCCCTTGGATGACTTTTTTTTAAGATAGAGCAAAATTATATAGGTAGATATCTGTTTCCTGCAGAGTAAGATATAATGCGTAAAAAACAGCACTGACTTTCCACAAGAGCCTAGGGTGTCTGTACAATGCTTGACATTCACATAAAGAGCCTGTAATTTGATTGTTTTGGAGAAAGGAAAGGCAAAGTTTGTAGTTTTGTTCCCAGTGAGCAAATACCCTTCAAAGGGCTTTTCTCATGATGGAAGGTTTTTTTGTTTTTGTTTTTTTTTAAAACGTAAATAGAAGCAACAACACTTCAAAAGCTGGAGAACCAGCTAGCTGAAGCACTGCTAAAGGGGAGATAAAACCTCTCCTCTCCAAGTCATCAGAGCTGCTGACAGAGCTCCTCCAGGTGGGAGCATTTCTCAGCTTTGTAAAGACAGCCCAGAGCCCAGTTATTTCTGCTAAGAATCACAGCACACATCTGTAACCAGGTCCAAGCACCTAATTCAGGCAGAGCAGGAGCAAAGCTGTGGCTTTGGACTTCAGACATTGCTACAAACTCACTTTCAAACCCTCCCACCCTACTTTTTCCCCCCACACACACACACCTGAGCTACCCTTGCCTCTTCCTCTGCTCTCCACGAGCTCTTTCCACCACCCGCTCCTGGACAAGGGCAGATGATCACTCTCACTCTCCCTGTGCTTTCACACCAAATCCAGGCACTTGCAGCTACTGACTTTTTCTGCAGTTTCTATTGTAGAAAGGCTTTGAAGCAGGGCTGGGTAAGATATAAGAACATTTATAGATGAAACCACCTGGAACACAAGATGCTTTTCATTCCTTTTCCACAAATATGTTTGCAAGAGATTAATTATTTTTATCCTTTTTTCAAAAGCATCCAAAATGTGAAAAAGGATTTTGGTGAAATGGTGCTTACACACAGGTGTCTGGGAGTAAGTACCCACCTGATCTCTGTGTCACAGTCCCAGTCCTGGCACAGGCTCAGACTATATTCAGAACTGCGTAAATACGGAAACAAAAGACTGACCAAAGTTATTTCTCGTCTTGGTAATCCTGAAATCAGAACAACTTATCTAAAACAAAAGCAGAGGAAGGAACAACATTCTCTGAACCTCAAATGAGGAATCAATTCTAACAGAGCCAAACTAATACCAAGCTTCTCTTCAGTGACCAGTATCTGGTACAAAACCACCTGAAGGCTCTCCCCTGTACTCATCTTCCACCTCAGCCCCACCACTGTCCCTGCTTTAGTACTCAGCATCTGGTAAAAGCTGTACTGTGCACAGAGCAGAAACATCCCTCACTCCTTAGCAGGGATGGCATGGAGAGCAATGATGTGTTCCTCAGTTTGTAGTACCAATGGATTTCCTTCCGCCAAGTGCTAGTTTGCAGCATTTCTGCTCCAGCCTTGCATTCCCATGAAGTGTTTGCTGACCTGTTTCACAGAGCCCAGCACATTACATACTCCTCCTGCTCCTGGCTGGGTGCAGCACTGCAGCCCAAAGGAGGCTGAGCCACAGCATCCTTGGGTCCATGCAATCCAAACTCCAGCCAGCAACTTGCTCAGCAGCTTTGTGCCTTCCATCCTTGCAACCTGTGGCATAAAAAGGAGATAAGAGCCTTCCTCTAGAGGATATGCAGCTTGGCTTGAGGATGAAAACAAGACTTGTAGGTGCTTAGCATTGTTACTGGCATGTGCAAACAGCCTACATAAGGCATATTCATTCCCTAAGGCAACAAACAGTCAGTCTGCTCCATGTAGCAATCCAGCATCTGCTCCAAATCCATTGGCAGGCAATACTTATGGGCTGCTGCTGGAGGCATTGCCACAGGAAAGGCCCTAAGCTCTTTAGCTCTTTCTGAAGCTTTGTTCCTGTTCTCCTTGGGATTGGCCTGAAAAGATACTAAGAATAAAAAAAAGTATTAAATGTACTAGTTGTTCTAGTGAAAATACTCAGGAGAAGATACCCATTCAGCCTAAGTGCCTTACACAATTCATTCACCTCTGTTGCAGAGGATGGTGAGAAAGGCTCAACTTTATCATCAGAACTATCACCAAAATTAAGACCCCATTTACAGGCAAGCATGAGAGATCCACAAGATTCACTGATCAGGTCGCTGCTGTGACCCAAAGGTAAATGTAGCATGACCTCAGCCTGCATTCTCTTTAGCAGTGCCAGCTCTTTAGCCAGCCTCCTTTCTAGAGGAGAGATCGCATGGACAGACATGGATTGTGTCCTCCAGCCTCCTCCTGGTTGATACTGGGCCCTGGATAACCTCTGCATGCTGGGGCTGGTCCCAAACAGGACACAAAGGCACAGATGCTATCAAGTGGCACAGGACAGGGCATTCAAGGCAGCTGATGGGAATCATGCAGAGATACCCCCACACCCCCCAAAGTATCTATATCTCTATATATGCAGGTATTAATCAATGATTTGAGCAGATAGCAGCCATTACCAGCTGAAGTCCAACAAAACTGGCGCACCAGAGCAGGCAATAGGTGCTCTGGGACTGTGTTCCCCTTGCTTTCCACCCAGAAGCAGCAGCTTTCCTGGGCAAATGAAGGCGAGAAAATAACTGACACCCCACTATTAGTCTGAGTTTGACCTAGTGATCAGAACAGAAACAGCCCTTAGCTGGCCTGACACTTCTGCTTCATTGCAGAACAAGACCGGGATTTTGCATCCTCTCCTGGAACAGTTCAGAATAAAAAGGCTCCTGTGCCAGTCCCAGCACCAGCCACTTGATGGCCATCCTGCTTTGCAGAAGAGTGGCACCATGGTCCCTGAGGCCCCAGGGCTGGAGACCTGCCGGGGACCCCCGAGCTAGCAGTCATGGAGCACAGGGGTCCCCAAACATCCCCCGAGCAGGGCTCAGCAAGTGCTCTGCTATGCTGAGGGAGCACCGTGCAGCACAGCCTCCCCAGCTCCCTCCGTGAAGAGTGAGGGGCGTGCGATCAGCAAGACCAGCTACAGCACTGGAAGCAGAAGGGAGTGCAGAAAACATTGAGGAACGAGCCCAGAGCAAGTCCCGTGTGTGCTGCTGCCCAAGGCCCTGCTGTTAACACTTATACATGAGCGCTGCAGAAATCCCAAGCAAGGAAGAAACCTCACAGCCCTTGTCCACGTTATGGGAACGTGCAGTTTTGTCCTGGAGACTACATCAGAAACGGAGGAGGAACAGGTCTGCAAAGGCACTCATCAGGTCAAAACTGTGCTTTTCCCTGGCCCAAAGGCACCACAGCAGGGAACACCCCCATGATCCCCTCACACTGCCACGATCACCCCGAGGTATTTTTAAAGTCAGTGCGTTTACAAGAACCACCCAAGCTCCAGGCCCTTCCTCTGATGGGGTAGGTAACAAAGCCAGGATGCTCACGGGAGGAACTTCATAAACCACCAATTAAACTTGGTGATAAATGACTTACATAACAGAAACTAGCAACGTTACGTAAGTAAAACAAAGTAGTTCTGTAAATAGCTTTGTGTAATGGAAACAGTCTGTTGCTGAGGGGAGCTGCTCTGGAGCCGGCCTAACCCACAGCCCAGCAGCAGGCCTCAGCGCACAGGGTGGGGGGCATTTCCTCAGCCGGGGAGACGCCGGGGGAGCAGAAAGACGTGCTGGGAGATGGCAGCTCTGGTGGGAGACGCTGGCACAGCCTGGGCATTGGCAGANGCCTAACCCACAGCCCAGCAGCAGGCCTCAGCGCACGGGGGGGCATTTCCTCAGCCGGGTTGACGCCGGGGGAGCAGAAAGACGTGCTGGGAGATGGCAGCTCTGGTGGGAGACGCTGGCACAGCCTGGGCATTGGCAGAGCCACAGCGGCCACCCCCACGCCTACGAAGGGTGGCTGAGGGAGCGCCAGCGGCCAGGAGCACCGTGACCGCAGCGGGTGAACAGGGCACGGCAGTTGGCATGCAGGAAGGGCGCCTCTTCGAAGGGGGGGCATTGCACTGGCCAAATGGGAGACTCCAAGTACATGACCCAGCACAGGCACCGGGCTGTGACAGGCCAAGGGCACACGTCCCACCTGACCCTACAGGCAGGGTGGTGGGCGCTCGTCTGAGGGCAAAGACTGCTGCTCCGGCTGGGGGGTCTGCACCATCTACCCGGTGGCAGCCGGTGCCTCAACCCAGACGGAGCTACTGAAGGGAGAGGCTGCAGTGCAGACCTCGGGCTGCAGGAATTGTCCGGACCTTTCTCCCAGGGCAGGGACAGGCAGCAGACCTGCCTGCAGAAGGTGTGCCCAAGTGGAGGAGCTCCTGCAGCGGTGGCTGAGCTGCAGGAAGCGGTGAGAAGGCTGAGAAACATCAGGGAGGCTGAGGAGTTAGATAGCTGGTTTGAAGTGCAGCCTGCAGCAGATCCACAGCCCACGGCCAAACAGCTAGAAACTCCGTCACTGGCACCAACAGAAGGGAGGGGGCTCAAACACGCAGAAGAATGGAAGCTTGCAAAGACAAGGACTAGCAGGAGGAAGAGACTTCCCCCAAAACTTGAGGTGCCCTCGCAGAACCACTTCACTGCTCTGCAGACAGAAGAGGGAAGACCCATCACAGCAGGAGAGATGCAGGAGCTGAGTAAGGCAACACAATCTGCTCCCCGTATAACAACCAGTGCAACTAAGAAAAGGCAACGGGTGATAGTAGTAGGAGATTCTTCCAAGAGGTACAAAGGCTTCTATTTGCCAACTTGACACAATCCCCAGAGAGGTGCGTTGCTTACCTGGGGCTCAGATCAGAGATGTCACGGAGAGATTACCAAGCTTCTCACAGTATCAAGAAGGGTAATAGAGCCTTCAGAGCAGCCATAAGGGACTCGGGAGTGCAGGTAGTTTTTTCATCGATCTTCCTGGTCAAAGAGAAGGGGTACGAAAGGGCCAGTTGAATCTGGTGAGTCAGCAAATGGTTACGGGACTCACAGCCAGGGGTTTGGCTACTTTAGACCATGAGACTCACTTTGAGAAACCTGGTCTGCTGGGTTCCATCTGTCAGAGAAGGGGAAGAGTATCTTCAGTCATAGGCTTGCCAAGGTGGTGAAGAGGGCTTAAAACTAAAGTTGCTGGGAGAGGGGGACCTCAATCTATCTCACTCCTACCAGTCTGATGCCAGTGCCAGCAACAGATGCCCAGAACCAGGAGAAGGATCACAGGTCAGCAGGAGAATACCTGAAGTGCAGTACAATGGAATTCCAGCCAGTAAGTCAGCTTCATCAGGAGCCCACTTTAAATGCCCCTATGCAAACACGTAGCATGAGGAATAAACAAGAG
>VXBL01005643.1:293950-370834 GCA_013400195.1 Aramus guarauna | reverse complement strand
GAGATGTGGTGGGATGACTCCTATGGCTGGAGTGTTAGAATGGAAGGATACAGGCTCTTTAGGAAGGACAGGGAGGGTAGATGAGGAGGGGGGTGTCACTCTCTATGTCAATGACCTGCTGGAGTGCATGGAGCTCCACCTGGGGGTGGGTGAGGAGCCGACCGAGAACTTATAGGTCAGAATTAAAGGGAGGGCAGGGACTGGTGACATTATAGTGGGGGTCTGCTACAGGCCACCTGATCAGGAAGACCAAGCAGGTGAGGGTGTTGGTGGATGAGAAGCTCAACATGACCTAGCAACGTGCACTTGCAGCCCAGAAAGCCAACTGTATCCCAAGCTGTGTCAAAAGATAACTCTCCCCTTCTACTTCACTCTCATGAGAGCTCACCTGCAGTACTGCATCTGGCTCTGGGGTCCCCAGTACAAGACAGACATGGACCTGTTGGAGTGAGTCCAGAGAAAGGCCACAAAGTTGATCAGAGGGGAAAATATTATTGCTGCTACTACTAATAATAGCAGATTTACTAAACACATATATAACAATTACTGTTTGAGTTGAAAAATAATGAAGTAGATAAATCATTTACAGGCAAAATAAAGGGAAAGGGGAAGTGCCTGTTTAAAACCCTGTCAACTGTGACTGCTCTTTCAACTCAGCTGCAAGAGTTAAGATAACTCAGCACTTAATTTTTGGAATATCTGTTCCACCCAGGTGAGATGACCCATTACACACACCACCAGGTGCCACTTCACATACAAGCACTGGTAGATGTTCCTGAACAAGGCTCTGTTGAGACACTAAACCCTTGTTTTCCCTGTGCTTGCAGTCATATGAACTAGAACAGTGAAGATTTCTTCTTACTTATCATCTCCAGAGGAGAACAGTGTCAGGGTGGCTGCAAAAATCAGCAGGTTTCTCCTTTCCACACTGCTTGTCCCCCACTGGTCCACAGGCTCATCCTTAACTGGAATTTTAATATGGAAAAATGTAATGCAAATGCATGCAATGACTGAAACCAGTGGAACTACTCAATCATTCATAAGACCTGACTCCTGTAACAATCACACCTTTCTTCCTCATCTGAGTGACAAGCATGGTGCAACAAGCTGAAGGCTTCTCCCTCACTTGGTGGGAGCTGCCCAGGCCAGGGCAAATCCTCAGCCTGCAGGGACTGACGGGGCTTTGCACTGAAGCAACAGGAGCCTGCAGCAGCCTTCAGTGAGGTGCACATTATTTAATTGGTTTGATAGGATTTTCTGGACTGCTAATCACCACAACATAATTAAAAACCTGTGCAACATGTTTAGTGCTACAGCACATTAGAGATGTTAAACTCCTGAGAGCTCCTCTAGTAGAAATGGTTGTTCCTCTAGCTTTGTGTGTGCAACACCTCAAGAGGAGATGTCTGCAAGCGGGTGAACCAGAGGTCACGCAGGGTGAGTGCCCACAAAAGCACACAGGAGGAAAGGTGAAATGTTGATACACATTATGAAAAATATCCACAGTTCATGAAAAGAAAGATTTGAAAGCCATGAATTTTGGAAGGAACAGAAGTTCTCATTCGTACAAGCATAGGCCATCTCACTAAGAAGAAAAAAAAGGAAAAAATAGTTTTGCTTCACAGTTTGAGTTTATTAACAACTCATCAAATGGTTTGTGGTTTACAAGATTCTCATGGCTTCATGAATCCTTTTCATAGCTACTCAGGAACTATGCTACAATGTTTAATAAAGCTCAGTCATGCTTTCACTCCTATGCATACATTGGGGTGAGATAACTTCATTAAAAAAAAAAAAAAAAAAAGGCAAGTAACTCATGCTGACATTCTTTCTGATAAGTTTTCCAAAGGACTAGTTTTTGCTCAAGGAGCCCACCAAACAGATGACAGTGCACACAGAAAGATACTATGTCACAAATATCTTGAAACGAGATGCTATCATACTCACACCATCTTCCAGGCATTACATCTACCTGGTTTGATCTTCTCCCAGAAGCCTCTCTCAAGTGATTTAGTCTCTCAAAATGCTTTGCTCAAAAGCCTCAATCACAGCAAGCCCCACGTGGCCACAAGTGAAGTATCATCTCTCATTTCATCTCTCTGCAGGCCCTTCTTAGTAGGATCCTGTTCACGGCCAAGGACTCTACACGATACTGTAATACATATATTGCCAAGCCATAAACCACAGTAAGCGTTACATGTATGACTTGAGCCAGGCAAAATTACCATTTCATTCCAAAGCAGATGCTCCATCCAGAAACTACATCCATTTCAGTCCCAGTTGGGCATACCAAAGTCCTGACCATGCAATGCCTTGCAGCATCCCCCCAAAACTGTGCTGCTTTGGAGACAGAAAGGTGCTAAGACAGTTGTTTACCTGTCTGACCGGTTTTAATAGGCAGGATTGTGTTGACCAGCATGAAGAGGGGATAAGGGTTGCAGGCTTTGCTGGATACTGGAGAACATCTCTGCCCTGGAAAGGCACCACTGAAGCAGCTTCATCTGCTTAAAGACTTTCTGCAACGTGATCCTAAAACCACAATACTTCATCTCATGGCTTTCTGCTGCATAACCCAATTTCCAAAAGCTCCAGCTAAGCAGGCTGTAAACGAGCTATTCAGGAATTCCAGATACATCCTCTTTTTTTGCTTTCATTTTTATCCCAGTGTCAATACAGCAAAACCTCAGTAGCATAGATTTGTCAAGCTTTTCACAGTACCACTGATGTTTGTTTAAAGCACCTCATCTAGCAGATGTATCTAGCATCAGTATAAGGAGCTAACAGTGGTCATGGAGAACTCAGTCAGCTAGATCTGCTCTTGCTCTACTTTGCTCATTGTACAGTGAGTATAAGCTGGCCAAGGAGGGGAAACCAGCTCATTTTATCACTCCACTGGCTACAGCAGAGGTTCACAGTAATGCAATCACTCCTCTGGCAGCTCAGGACACAGGAAGAGTATTTCCACAGGAAACAGCAATTTTAAAATAGTAGCATACTTCCACATCAACAGGTTTCAGGGAGGAGCTTCCACCTCTGCTGAACACTACCACCGCCCTGCTTCCCCAAGTGCTTCGCTCTCCAGCAAGGGCAATGGGGGCATCTGGCTCATGGGCCTCACCACCATCTCCAACATCCTCCTTCTTGCAAAGGACAGGTCAAAGAAGCCTTCCAGCTCCTTTAGCTGCTGAGTTTGCCTCGTGCTTCTTATTCCCCTTGTCCCCATCCAATGACCTGCAGAGATGTCAACAGGACAGACCAGGTAGGTGTGAGAGAATGGGACTTTGACCATACAAAAAAAAAAAAAAAACCAGAACGACTTCCAAACACCATGGTCCTAAAATGCAGAGCACCTGCCTGGTATGACAGTTTTGAGGGGTCATCTTTGAACTAGAAGGTTTTGGCTTGGTAGACCATCGCTCATCATCGTTCAGGACAAATACACCCATAAGCCCACACACTAATAAGGAGCATGCCAACATTTGTGAAACTGCAGCCCATGACAGTTTGGGTCTCAGTCCACATCACCCCAGCGCTCATATACTCTGGGTCTCTCTCCAGGTCCACAGGTCATTCCTGATCCAAAATTTCTTCCCAATGCATAAGTCCACCACAGGCAGCAAGTCAACAGTAGAGCCAAAAATGCCACCGAGGCACATCCGGCCCCACACACTTTGGTCACCAACTGTGACGGTGAAGCCTCTCCCACCAAGCAACAGCGCTGCTCACACATTTAAACACCATAGAAAACTGATATGAAAAATGTCCTGGCATCCCCCAAACCTGTTCTTTCCAAAAGAAACAAGACTCTACTTGCTTTTCAGGGAAAACAGGAGGTGAAATTAGAAGCAGCCGTTTGAGGAACCATGACTCACACTGTTCTAATCAACTTTGGTTTTACTCTGCACCTCTCCAGCCTGAGGAGTCATGGTTTGAACTGGATAATTCCCTTTTTGGTGGTTAGATTATCACTGGGGAGAAAACAGTTTGTTTTGTTGCCTTGTTGTGCTTTCTAAAGGTTTTCCCACTGGCTTTAAAGGTAAATAGTTCCCAAGCTGGGCTGAATGGGATTCTGTATTTGCTGCTTTGGTTTTTAAAACTTGAGCCATTTTCCTCGCTTCCCCTGTTCCCCTCAAAGATTGACATTTTGGCAGTCACAGGTAGAAAATCCACAGTTTGAGAGCAGAGGTGTAACATAAAACTAATGCTTCTCTCAATAAAACAGCTGTCTGGCTCAGCCAGGGAAGATGCCACTCATTTCTGTGGTAGCACTGCTGGCAGTTGGGACTGCAGGGTCATTCCAGCAAAGCTTGTGGTGAGCATCTCCAGCTGACAACAGAGACAGGCTTGACCACGAGGATCTCTTGACCTTGGCAGTCTCCCCCAGCATTTATTGCAGCCTCTGCTCCCTTTCATCAGTAAAACACAGGATAATGTGTTTGTTGACAAACTCCCAACCCCATTACGAGGACAGCATGTGTAAAGCAGTCACTAAATGAGGTCCCTGAAGACTATGCTCAAGACCATAGTACACTACTTGGCTTCTGAAGAAGCAGTGCAACTTCAGTGTACTCTAAAACAGCTCAGTATCATTTGTCAGCTCAGCACAAACACTATTAGCTTCAACAGCCTTCTCCCTCCTTTCCCAAGGAAGATATCCTCCCTGTGCGGCAGCTCAAGGAAACTTCTCACTCAGCCCAAACCCCCACTGGCTGCACAGAGGCTGTCATCAGATGAGTTTAAATAACTTTTTTGCCCTAGTTCACTAAAGGAAGTTGTGGGAGAGTCAGATTTAAAATTCTGATCTGATAACAAAGAAATTTCAACTTTGTTATAGAAGCCTAGAGACCTTTCAGAGAAGAACACCACAGAAGCTGAGGTGATCAGTGGTGTTTTGTTTTACACTACTAATGTAAATGTATGCTATTATATGAGCACTGCTGATGTTGGACTTCTTTTGCTGAGGGCTTTGGGGAAAACATAGCCTCAGGCTGGTTGCCCCAAAATATCACAATTCTTTTGTTGAAACTTTTCCAACTTGAGGTATTTTTGAGCATAACATTATTATCAAATTATGAAGTCTGACCTCAAACAAGTGCAGAGGAATATTCCTGATTTATGGAGGTAAATTAAAGGGGAGAAAAGATGACAAGCAAAGGAGAGACCGTTCCACATGAGATAAAGTGCTGCCACTTTTCCTCTTTTGAGAGGCCTTTGACAGCCACCCTGACAGATTTAAAAAAAAAAAAAAAAAAAAGAAAGAAAAAAGAAATAGGCTGCGTCACCATCTCTGAACAATGCCTAAGTGTGGGTGAGCTTGGGGCAGGGAGATGTTGCCTGCTACAAGCACTGATTTTTTCAAAGCATATGGAATAAGGAAAGCCATTGTCAACAATACTGTCCCTATTCAATGTGCCAGAAGAAAAACTCATCCCGTAGGACACTGGAGTTTGGCAGATTGACTTTACCTTCTTCTAAATCCCCCTAGGCAAACTTACGCAAAGATCTTCCAATCAGTGTTTGCAAGCAAAGAAGTTTTACGGTAACTGTCACCACAGCAGACCATGAGCCCTGTATAGAGGCACCAGCCGTTACAGCTTTGAGCCAGGAAGGAACAGAGAAATCCACGCTGCTGATTCCCAAATACATCACTTCAAAGTCATAGTGAATTCCTGATGAGTTGACCAAGAAGGCAGCCTTCATGTCTGCAAATAGCTGCTCTGCCGGGGACAGCACACAGAAATGCCAGTGAAAGAACATGCTGTTCTTCTATGCCAAGCCAGGACAAGGTCAATACTACAAGGAGGAACCTGCCAAGACCCATCAAGGAAGATCAAGGCAATGGGGCTCTCAGACCCAAAGCCACTAATGACATTTGGCTAACAGACAAGCTCAGTGGCAAGCAGTCCTGCAGTGCCTGGTGCAGAAGGGCAAGCCTGACCCCAGCTTGTTCCTCAGCAGCCCCATTACAGTCCCAACCTCTTCCACAGCAACAGGGTAAAAGCAAGATGCATGTGTTGTAAATGATGCAGAAGGGGAGGAAGAGCCATACAGGCTTCACCAGCAGACAGGAAGCCCGGAGAAATTAGCCTAGAAATTGGCACTGCAGTTACGCTCAATTTCATTTAGCAATGTCATCATAGTTTGGGTGTTTTTTCTCATACAGGTTATATGTCCTTCAGCAAAGAGAATGGGTTCAGAACATCATTTGCCTTGCTGTACTGTCCCTCCTCCCACCGCCAAACAAAATTAGCTTCCTTCATTTCCTTGCTCTGGAAGCACTGAAAGCTGTTCCCCACATCACCTCAGAAACCAGAGCTGATTACCATTCAATCCCAATGCCACAAAAAATAATGACACAACGGCCAGGGAGCAAAGCTGCTGATGCTGGAAGCAGCAGAGACAGGAGATGCAATATTAACCGTGCCATCACCCTGAGATGCAAGGGAGGCATCTGTTTGCACATTTGCAATTCTTCGTAGTGTAGCATCACCACATCTGTACTGCATCATGCAAAAGAAAAAAGAAAAGAATTTGGCACATGTCACGAGATCAAAATCACTGCCCTTGCATTACAACTTTGTAAACATTAATCTGCAAATCTTCTGCTAGAAACAAGGTAATTACTACCTCAAAGAAAGATTTTTATGACTACCTTTTATCAGATCACTTTCAAAAAAAAAAAAAGAATCACAACTTCAGTCCTTAGCAAGTAAACATAAGCAAAGAGTCACAACAACAGCAAATGCAGACAGTGCAGGCAGAACAGCAACTCTCACTTCCCAGAACCTGTTCCCATTTTCTGCTTGGTTTTAGTTTGACCATGCCCAATCACAGGGGTAAGACTTCTTCCAGCAGACTTCCTCAGTTTTGGCCCTTACAGACTTTCTTTAGTCACGTATCCTTTCTGTGCCATGTCCGAGCTCAAACCAGTCTCTGAGCTTTCATGGCTGTACCTGTGAAACAGCACGATGGGCCACTCAGTCAATACACCAGCAGGGACACAAACAATGTGAAGGACCTAAACGCAGGTGACAGCTGTCCCAAAGTGGAACAAATCAAAATCACAGCAGATGAAGAGGCAACTGCAGCTGACAGCTGCTCTGCCCACAGCTGGTTTGTGATAGGCAATTGTTTATCAGCAGCATGCTTCCTCTGGACCAAAGCTGAGGCATTAGAGAAACAGGTAAATTTGTGGAGACCAACTCTTTTTCTTAACCACAAAATGATTGAAAGATGTTTCATCCAGAATTCAGAGGCAGTGCGTGTGTGTGAAGATGAAGATCTGGGTAGCAAATTACAGAAAGCACAAATGGCACAATGCAACACTCTTATGAGGGGAAGGAATACAAAAGAAATGCTTTAAGGGAGATTACAACAAATTGGAAGGACATTCAAGGGATCAGGAAAAATGGGATGACCTGCTCAAAGGACAGAGTCATGAATCGAAAAGTATAATGCATCCCATGCTCTCAGGATTGAATATGGTCTCACTGATCATCCTACTTAATCTGGCCACCAGGATTTCTATAAAAGACAAGAATATATTTGATGTCTCCTCGGAATATCATCATGGGCATGAAACCACCAAAGGATTTTACATACGTACAAACACAGAACTGCATATGCCTTCTTAGAAATACTTGTAATAGAAGAGGAACATTTCAAGCACCCTAATTCTTGAATGGTCCTCAAAGTTGTTTCACCAGTTGCAGTTGGTGTGAACTGAACATAAGCATCTTTATCTTCTCCAGCTACATATAGTGTTCTCCATGATAAGAAAAATTTACTTTTATAGTAAAACAATTTTAATAAATTGCACTCACTCTTTATAATCATTACGATGATTAACCAACACAGAGAAGGATTGCTGTACTTTACAGCAGAAGACCCAAAAACCTTGCAAATATTTTTATATTTTTATTCCCCAGCAGACTTTTTCTTCAGGCATATAGAAATTCTTAAGGACTTCCCAGAATTCGGAAGTGATGCTTGCACCACTCTGCTAATGTGACCACTTGTTTTACAATATTGCTGTTGAATGGCTTTCTCCTGGCTGGTGCACACGCTCCAACTTAGGTGTTAATTTACTCTTGAATACTAATGCTGTGACTCAGTGGGATGTTGAGTCACCTGTGATGCAAGACCTGTCCCCACAGTCCAGTTCATCATTACTGCAGCAGCAAACATACTCATCTGCTGCACAGAGTGTGGCCAAATACACCTCCACCAGAACTTCCCTCTGAGATGAGCCATTGAGCTCTTGTAGTACCAGAGAAACCAAAAGGGAAACATGGCAGTGGGTTTCAGGAACAGCCCCGTACAAGGGAAAGATCTAGTTGCTCTGCAGAGAGCAAGGAGAAGAGACATTTATTTCCAGTCTTACTAGTTTCTAAGAAGAGACACCCTATTTCCAGTTTCTATCACCATTACTGTCTCCACACTGCAAAGAATGCCTTCTGCTTTCTGTTTTTGGCTCTGGCCCTCTCAGGTCCACATGGCAGATATGGTCGTTAAGAGTCCCAAGACTCCTGCTGGCAGAGGACTCCAGATCTATACATGTCATGGAGTCACCCAAGAGCAGAGTACAACCCAGAGGGGATGCCACCATAGCTGAGATAGGAAGATGACTCAAACCCTGGCAGACACCCAGTTCTCCAGGAACCAGCAGACACAGGAAGATCCTCAGACAGCCTCTTCATACATACAATCTGGACCTTTGTCCTTTCCTTTTGGCAGCTCTCTGGAAGATTAACAGCCCATTTGGCTTGCTGCAGCCTTTCATTGAAGGGACAGCTGTAGAGAGGACATCCCAGTCTGTTCCTCCTTCCCTCTTGGGATGAGCAGTGCTGCTGTGGGGATTTCTCCTCAGCTGGGGTAAGACCTCAAGTCTTCTGTACCCAAAAGGCTCCTGCATACCCGACCCAACAGCCAAGGACTTGTGCCAGGGAGAAGAGGGAGGAATGTAAGTAGCCCTCACCTTTCCTGGGAAAGGGGAATATAAACTTGTAAAGATTATTCACTGAGCAGATCAGATTTCTTCTTGCTGGGAAGGTCACCACTTTATTTTTCATTGGATTTTATTCATTGCTGCAACTTTCATACTGAATCTCACAACTTAAACCCCTTTATAGCACCCACTCTGTTCCCAAGTGACTCTGTTCCAACATACCTGTCAGACAAGGCAGCCATCCCTCAAGCAATGCCCCCCACACAGAAGTCATCAACCATATGGGTTAAAGAGTCAGGGACTGACTTTTGGGGGGCTGTAGATATGTGAACAGCTATATTTGAGTTCAGGCATGAATCACCACCCCAGAGCCAGGGTGGTCCTCTTCCCAGGGAGATGCAGGTGCCATCATTGCCCACCGTATGCTCAGCTGCCTCCAAATTGCGTATGGCTGACGAGGTTTTTAAAACATATTGTGTGTTGGTTCCCCAGTTAGGTGTAAAAGCTTTCCTCTGTCTCTCAGATGAGCCTGAAGGACTGGCTCCAACAAGACGTGTAGTTTTCACATAAGTAGCTTAAAGGAGCTGAATCACTTCCAATATGGCTTGTGCAGGGGCACGCACAAAAGGATTAACAGAACCAGAGCTGAACACAGACCTCCAAGTCTCAACTCGGTGCCACATTCACATCACTCTCTCACTCTCTCTGGGGACACAATAAGAAAAGTCTTCATAAAAATAAAGAAGTAATAATAGTAATAAAAAGAGTGCACACACCCTGAATGTGGAACTAATCCCTGAGGATTCGATTATAGATTACTCCCTTGCCATTGTCAGCTCACTCTCCAACAATAGTGATGAAGTTTTCGTCAGTCGAGTCAAACCTTTTAGCAGACAGAAACATTGGCAATGTTGCATGGGAAACACTGAATTTGAGGCTTTATTTCACCACTGCACAGGGCCACACAAGTAACCCTCCATTGCCAGAGAGAAGAAACCAGACCCTTGTGAACAAGTGTTTCCTATATTTAAAAAAAAAAAAAAAAAAAAATCAATTTTAAACCTATTGCCCTCACCCCGATACTGGATTATTTAATAGAAGAGACTGCAAGAGAGGGAGGGTTTGAGTAACAGAGAGCCATTCACATCAGAAGCACTGAGATCCAGGTCAGGCAAGGTAGGGCTGCTGGCTGAACCAAACCAAAACTGGCAGAGGCATTAATCAAATCAGTCATCTTCATCTCTGCCTATTGAGGGATATCTCAGAACTCATTTCAGACAAGGACTAACATTGTTATAGCATCCAGAGTTGCTGCTGAGGTAACGTCTAGTTACCCAAGAGAAAGAGTTGCTTACCTGTGATTCAATCTATAACCTAAGCCTCTGTGAGAATAAGCGCCTCAGCTTCAGATGCCAGCTCCTTTGAGCAGGTAGATAAGATCCAACATAAACCGTGACACACAAATCCGCTGCAAGCACAGCACATCCCACAGCAGGTGGATACGCAGGAGGCAAGGACAGCCTTGCTCTTCCCCTACAGCCCTTGCATCACCCAGCATTAAAACCTGCTCGGTCCCTCCAGCCAGTCCTGCCAGCCCTTGCTCCTACCCCAGCCACACATGCGTTTCCATTGCAGAGGTACCACCAAGCGTGGTGGGAGGCAGCTGCTGCAAAGCATTACAACACCAAAAAAAAGTCAGTCGTCCAAAAAAATAGGAGAGTAATTTCAATCCCTCCTTACAATCCTTTCCTAGTCAAAGTCACAGAGTCCTGGCCCACAGCACAACGTCCCAAGGGCAACTGCAACACAAACAGCCCCACGGGGTCTTTTGCTTTCTTCCACGCGCAGGTTTGCCCAGCCGAATACGAGGTACCACAGCCTGTTCCCTGGGGTGGCTGCGTGCTGCTGCCTGCGGGTGCAAGGCTAGGCGATGATTTGGGGCTGGCACCAGGGTGTCTTTGCATCTTGCTGCTCACAGGCAGCAAGAGAAGTGGTCCAGCTTACGTTTCTGGAGGTTGCTGACAGCTACCACACAGTCACATAAAAATGGGGAAATTAATTTTTTAGTGCTTTCAGTCTGCTGCTTCAAATTTACTGTCTTACAAAGTGAAACTGGCTATAACATGCTGACAAGACTTTTCAAGAACAGAGACAGATCTACCAAAGGGGAAAAAAAGAAAAGGGAAAAACAAAACAAAACAGTGTAAATCCTGACCTTGGAAGAGGTGGCAGAGATGAATAAAAAATTTGATTTGATTTAGCCACAGGCCTGACCAAAAGGTGCACCAAGACAAAGGATGATTTTTCACTGCACTTGGAACTATTTGCTGGAACAGACTTCTAGCAAGCTTTCCTGCCTGTTCTACTCTGCAGTAAAATCTCAAGACTGTGTTTAATAACAGAATAGGAAAAAACAACTTGGCTTTAGAGGTGAGAGGTCGTGATTTTTGTTTGAATTGTGGTTTCTGGAAGTACAAGTGTTTTTTCTTTTTATAAACAGGAAGAGTTTAGGAAATTAGTACAGCACAATACAATAGACACAAGGAGACATGAGCTAGACAAGAACAGGGGTTGAACAAGCTGCGGCAAAACATGGATATTTGTTTAAACAGTCCCTCCAAAAAAAAAATTTTTCTCCTGCCAAAATCTTTGTCTCCCCTTTCTGTGCTTGCTCTGAAGTTTCCCAGAGTTGTGTCGGGGCTGCTGGAGGGCAGAGCAGACACCTTCATTTCCAGCGCTGCGTGAGCAGGGCTGGATGAAGCCACTGGCTCTTGTCCCCATCGGCTCTACGCCAGCAGTGGCAGAAGGGTGGCTGCTCACAGACATCATCCTCATCAGCTTCTGCCCTGTGCCTCAGCTGCAATCACGTGGGAGCCACGCAAGACCCGCTTTGACCCAAGATGGTCAGAAAAGAGCCTGGGAGAATCAGCTGTCCGGGGTAGCAAGCCTAAAGGGACATCTAAACCCCTCCCTCCAGCCCTTGGGCAGTGATTAATGAGCAGCGTTAATTTGTGCATCTCACACCAACAAGGACCAGCTCCGTCACTTTGCTCCGTTCACCAAGCAGGGTGGGGAGAAAGTGGAAATCTGAAATCATCCCAGAAAACTGGCAGGTGAGCCAACTCACAGCTCCCTGTCTTCCCCAAAAGCTGTGGGATGGCTCACGGCTGCTGCCTCATACTTCAGAGGAAACAGCTAATGGAAGCATTGAGATACCCGGCAGGTTTACACTGGAAGCAATGAGAAAATTACAGCTGCCCAAGCAAGTACCACTGCTGGGCATGTGCTGATAACACAGAAAAGTCTTAAAAAAAGAAAAATAAAACCAAACCCAAACAAAACACCCACAACACAGTCCACCTCCTACTATACTCCTCCACCCTGTTGGATTAAGGTTTCCCAGCCTAGGAAGGGAATTAGTCTAAATGTGCATCTAAATGTGCATCTAAATGTGCCAAGATTCACAGAGCCAGAGATCACCTCCAGACAGGGAGAGCTTTCCAAGTGCTGTGTCTTGGAGACGTGAGAACCGCTGCGATTGCTCCTTTCTCCGTGGAGGTTACACCCGGTGCAGGGAGAGCTCTGGGTACTGCCAGCTGCCTTGGGATTGTAAGTACAGGGCTGGGGAGCGATGCACAATGTGACACAGGACGGAGACTACAAACCCATGGAGCTGCTCTCATCTGCAGCCACATGGCTCCTCAGAGCAAGAATTAGTCGTTGATTTAAACCATACGCGTGATCTGCAATAGGAAGAGACAGTATCTTCTCTGAAAGTTACTCAAACTGAAGCATTACAGCACAGCTTCTGCCTGCAGGGATGGAACAGCCCCTGAGCAAAGTCCTGCTCGGATTAAGCCTGGCACTGACCCTCAGAGGCTGTCTGCCAGCCAGGAAGCAGCACTCACCACACGCCTACAGAGACCTGGCAGAGCCGAGGAGATGCTGCACAGCTTCCAACCAAGATAAAGCACATGCACTCAGGGGAGATCAAGGCCACGCCTCTGTCATCTAGTTACTGATTTATGAACTAACACAGCTACTTAAACTGAAAGACTTTCTCCTTACCTCACTTTCACCTCCCTGCCACATGCACAGGCAGCTCCCAGCCCTCCTCCCAGTCTCCCCTCTGCTAGACAGAATAAGCCCAGCAAAGCTTCCCCAGTCCCCTCTGGGGAGACCGCCGTGCCTCACCCTTCCTGCACCTGCTCAAATTCCAGATTCTCGCTCTAAATAAAGTCAGCTCTTATTCCCAAAAACATTTAAGACCAAGCTGGAGCTTGCAGCTAAATCCCCAGCATAATATTCAAAATCTTTATCTTCTCAAAATGAGACATCTCCTCTTCAATAGCTCACCCCAGAAGAGGCAAAATGGAATACCTCCAGATCTTTCACCCTGAGATGGTTTCAGAAAGAGGTGGTTCAGAGTTCAGAGACTTCCGTTCCCCATCCCAATTCTGCAGTCAGGAGAGACGAGGGCTGGCTTTGCAGTAATCCTCCTCTGCTGCCTGTGCAGTAATCCTCCTCTGCTGCCTGTGCATCTAAATGAACTATGAAATTGGAAAGCAGAGAGTCCAAGCATCCTCACCCATGCCTGGCTCCTGAGCCAGCCTTGCATCCTGCAGCAGGAACTGCTGAACCTCTCCCCAGTTACTGCTCACTCTGCCAGCCCCAGCCTGATGAGATACCCAGGAGGGGGAAAAAAACAAAACAAAACAAAAAAGACAACCAAAACCTAAATCAAGGTAAACCCTATGCTCCTCTTCCCCTTCCCTGACCATCCCCATTAGAGCAAACTCAAATCACAACAGGTAGTAACAAAGCCAACATGTCTGTAAGGAACAGGCAAGGAGAGACTGGTGCCCGTGCGATCTACCACACACAGCCTTTTTGGAGAGGACAAAGATGTACCATACGAGAAACACCACAAGGTGCTGCTGTCAGGGCTGATGCAAATGAACATTGACTCCCATTTTGAAAGACTATTAAGAGAATTCATGGAATTTGGTTTCTGAGCTGCTTGCTGCAAGGCAAAGACTATGCGCATCACTTAGCGGCATGTAGTGGACTGTCCTCTCATGGTGTCATCCACACTAAAAAACAAGAACAGCCTTCGAGAAGATCCCAGGGCTGTTATCAAGGGAGCTGTCAGCAGTTAGCCTGGCCTGCGTGGTCACAGCCCCTCAAGTCTCCTACCTCCCCCAGTCCCTGGGCAAACAGCATCAACACCTTCAGAAGGAAAATACAAACTGCTTCAACCTCAGAGTGTGAGCACGGGCTCGGAGCTGGCTACCAGGAGGAGATAAAAGTCTTTGCTGCCCAGCTGCAGTGTTCAAAACATTAACACAAAGCAGAAACAGAGGCAGGTGAAATGTTCAGGTGAGCTGGGCAACCCATAGAGCTTAAAAACTTTCATCAAGACAATTCTTCATAAATTGCTGCTCTGAGCAACAGCAGGGTCCGACAGGTGTTAATGGCCTAAGACTAGAAATATAGGGGGAGAAATGTTTTTAACTCCGTTTTCTTCCTTCTTTCTCTGCTGGTAGGAGCATGCAGAGCACAGACTTTTGTAATCTGTTCACGCTCCCTTAGATGCGGGTCAGTGCTGACACTCGTTCCCTATAGGAGCTGCCCAAAATCTCGCTCGATCACAGTCTCATCCATACTTTAGAGAGAAAAGCAGCTGGACAGAGAGCAGCCCAAGGCAGAGAAGTGGACAGAGCGCCTACTCAATTGCTGTCACAAAAATCATCCCGATGGATACACGGAGTGGAGCAGAAACTTGAACTTGGGCAGGAGCACCTGGATTCAGGGAGCTGTTCCCAGAAGTGAGGCCCTCACAGCTTTCTGCTTTATTGGGACTCATCATGCCTTGGGGAACTGAATGCCGTACACACTGAAAATTGGCTACAGGAACTGGGAAAAAGAGAATTCCCAAAGGGAAAAGGGAGCACGCCGGCAGATCTGAATTTGAGACCGGGGACTGGATTGCTGTTGCTACTGCCATAAGAGGGCTCTGACCACAGGCTACAGCTATTTTAATCCCATCACGCTGTCCTCCAGTAAAGCCAGGTGGGACAGCCTCAAACGTGTTAGCTGCCTCCCTCCCCATCCCACCCTGCCAGGGTGCTTCTAGAGGGCACACAGAGCCCCAGCGTTTGGGGGCTTTGTCCAGCAGGACTGAGACACACGACTCAGTCCTCAAAATACAAGATGGTGCAGAAAAGTTGTGCTCCTTGCACAGAAGTGGCTCCAGAGGAGTCCTGGACAATGATTTCCTCCTCAGAAGGTCTGACCGGGGACCTGACCACAGTCCTGCTGCCCCCAGTGCTGCCAGGTACGAGGATGGGGGGATCTATGGGAAAGGCATCCCACCTGCATCCCTCCAGTTCCAGACTTCGCTGCTGCATTCCCTCACTCCAACAGATGATATCTGCAGCCACAACCTCCGTTCTGTTAAAACGGTAAAACTGTCGAGCGCCACACAGACATTACCATAGGTTACCGAGCAGTAGGGTCTGCACAGCACTGTCTGATCAGGTTCCAGGCAGAAAAGATGCCCCCTACACTGATCTACTCCCAAACATGTGCCATCCCAGACAGTTCACCTCCCAGCATCCGAACAGGCAGCTCCTAGCTCCAGCATTTCATGTACAATCAATCAGTCAGGCTCCACACAGGGAAAAGAAGAAAGCAATATTTGATAGCATTTGTATTTGGCTGTATACACATAAAAATAGAATTCAGGCTATTAAATAAACCGATTTCTCTTTCTGGGAGCATTCTCCTGGTTAGAGATAATGCTCAGGAAACCACTAGACTCACCGGTACAGTTCACGCCAGGAAGCATGAGGCAGGAGGTGGTGCTGAGTGAACTTAAAGCATCACTGCCCAGGTTAAAACAAAGAATGTTCATTTTCTTGTAGACACAGATTTTCTTTAGATTAGGGAAATGCTTACACACACTCATCAATTAAAACTAAGCAGAAGAAAGTAGATAATTAAGATATTTTCTTCCTAGTTGTGATTTCTTTTTGGGCCTAAGTGATAACTTTCCTCACAAAAGTTAAGACATTTGAAATCACTTTCTACTCCAAACTAGAATGGAAAGCTGGACTGCTGAGATCTCTCATGAACCAGAAAATGAGACATTAAGGAGTCTCCTGGATGAGAAAGGTTGACATTGAGAGTTTCTTTTCAACAGAAACACAATAGTTTGCTAAATCCAAACACCCTTTTGCTTCAGATGAAGTAATAGGAAGAAAAGCTTTAAAAAATTCTTGTCTCAATGAATCTTTACCATGGCAGATATCAGTGGAACCACATTTTTCAATTAAAAAGCCTCTTTACTGACATTTCTCATCTATTTTATTAAGGGGCTTTGGAGAAAGCTGAGTATATGAATTGATGATTAACTTGGCAGGAGGGCTGTGAGCTGCGAGTCTCACAGCTGGAAAGCAGCATTTGACCAAGGCAATTGTGTCATCTTTACATCATCCGTAGGTAGGGAGTATGGCAAGACGACAAGTATGAGACATGTGGGGGCTGTTCTGCTGAAGGGATTTAAGCGTATATACAGGAAGGATTTCAGACTAAGAGCTAACATCGCCAGCATGGTTGGTAGCTGCAAGTTGGTAGATCAATACCAGTGGGACAGGTCCTTCTCTTTCCGAAGTCAAAGTCTTACTAGCTACAATTTTGGCTCATTATCTTAAAGCCAACTTTAAGGAGAGAAAAAACAAGAGATACCTGCGTACAGGCTGCTGCTAGACAAACAGAAGAGAAGTTGTACCACACGCTGACAGCCAAGCGCCCGCATGTTCCCCCCACGGGCAGTATATTACTTCATAGCTAGGAATAATGCAACAGAGCCGCCTGCAAAGAATTAGCCCGTAGTTATTCTGTTATTCGGTGCACACACAGCTGTGACCTGGGCTCATTAACCTGAGCAACATGAGAAGGTTATGAGAGATGTCAGCACAGCTCAGACACTGCCACGACACGGCCAAAGGAGAGGTGGCAGGAGGATTTGGGCAGATTACACTTCCTGCAGCTGGGAACCTGCGCTGATAAGAGCGAGCATAAGAGCCGAGCAAGACTGAACTGCAGGTCAAGGGGGAAGGCCATCTCCTAATTTATGATGCACAAGCTGTTATTGCCAAAGTATCACATTGTTCAGTTTATTTTTTCCCTGTGGGAAGCCTGCCCATTGCAGCTGCGTGGCGCAGGCTGTGAGCAGCCCCGGGCCAGCTGAGGGAGAAGTCTACCCTCTTCCAGTCTGCTTCAAAGCTATTTCATCACTCCACACAAACTGCATGCATAACATCAAATCCAACAGCTCCTCACCCAGGGTGACTGCTCCCAGGGGCTCCTTTCCTTTCAGTTTCCTTCCCATTTCTTTAGATAAAGCACCAGGACCTCACCGTGCTCGATGCTCTGCAGCCCCACAAAAGTCACTGCCATGCCACTCACAGCACACAAGCCTGCCTGCGGACCAGAAGCAGCATAATCACATCAGTGCAGACCTGCACCCAAATTAACTAGTTGTAATGAGCCCCTGGGCTAATTGGCACCACACAATACTGATGTGCTTGTCCTGCATTGGGGACTGGAGCTCAGCACGGAGCCAGACACACCGATTTGCTCAGAGCTCCCACCTGCTGCTCACCACTAAAAGATGCCACACCAACAGGCAGGGGTGCATCCAACAGACACTTCTGTAAGAAACAACATGAGGTTTCCCTTCCATCTGCCATCGGGAACAGCCCAGGACAGATGCGCTATCTGGTGTGACTGCTTCAGACAAGTGTCTTTTCTCCTCCCCTTGACCCTCCAGCTAGAAGCACAAGGTGGGTCTTCGCATGCACGTAACCCTAACACCAGGCTCCAAGGTTGCTGCCCACTGAACGTGTGTCTACCCAGCTGATGCTCAGCTATATGAGCAGCACTGTTCTGAGGTTTCACCAAGGTCTGGTTGAGCCTTAGTAACCTTTAGAGAAGTCAGTAGGCATTTGAGCAACTTTCTGAACTGGAGCAATCCAAAGAGGAACCCACCAGAATTTCTCCTTCCTCACTGTAACTTCATCGTTCCTCTGTGCTCTCATCTTTCGCTGTGCTCTCCTACAAGCCACTGGGTCCTACTTGCCATCTGTCAAGGCACCAGATTTTTGCTACTACTGAAGATGTCACAGACGCAGACACATTAGACCAGCACAGGGCTGGGAACAGCAGCTCTTAGCAAAGCCAAGTGTGGCGGTTTAACCTCAGCTGGCTGCCAAGCGTCCAAGCCACTCTGTCACTCCCCTCCTCAGCAAGGCAGGGAGGGGAGAAAATAAGATGGAAAAAACAACCCCAAACTTGCAGGTGAAGATAAAAGCAGTTTAATGTAGCTAAAGCAAGAGGCTGTGCATGGAAGCAAAACAAAAAAAAGATTATTCTCTACTTCCCATCAGCAGGCAGTGTCTGGCCACTTCCTGGGAAGCAGGGCTTCAGTATGCGTGCTCCTTACTCTGGAAGACAGACGTTGAAAAAAAAAAAACCAAAACACCAAACAAACCCAAAACCCACAAACAAACAAACAAATAGCCCCGCCCCATTCCTCCCCCTCTCTCTCAGTTTCTTATTGCTGAGCAGACATCACATGCTATGGAACATCCCTTTGGTCAGTTTGGGTCAGCTCTCCTGGCTGTGTCCCCTCCCAAGATCTTGCCCACCCCCAGCCTGCTGCTGGGGGGGGAAGAGACATTAGGGAGACAGCCTCGATGGTTGCCAGCACTGCTCGGTAGTAGCCAAAACCCCCGTGTGTTACCACCACCTTGCTAACTACCAATACACAGCACAGCACTGTGAGGGCTGCTGTGGGGAGAATTAACTCCATCTCAGCCAGATCCAATGCAGTCAAGTCTCAAAGCAGCCCACAAAAAATAGAAAACTCCCCAACAATGCACACAAAGGAGAGGCATTGAGACTCAGATGCTGCCCATGCTGCCCAGTTAGTAGATGCCCACCCATACCAGTACATTCGGTGATTGCTCATCTGGAGTGTAGGGAGTACAGATGCAGGCAGAGATGGAGCAGTGACAGAGATGAAGCAGTCTGGCAAAATGCAAGAGTTGTGCAAGATGAGACACAAACAGGTGAGGTAGGATCTGGCACACGAGAGAGGAATGAGCAATGCAGATGGAAGCGTCTGAGAAATGCTGTCTCCCAGGTGCTGGCACACACCAGCAGAAGTCACAGTAAAACTCATCACGTGTCCTGACAAGAAGCACTGACCAGTAAGAGCTGGGATATTTTTTGTCAGCATGCTACTGATTTTGACAAAGAAGGCTAGGAGCTCTGGTCAGGGTGGGAGAAACCCCTTTCCTTCCCCTCCCCCCCTTATATAATCTGAAGTCTTGACAAATTATCCTGATGGAAAAGCTCTGTGTTGTCCAGCTGTGAGGAACAGGGAACAGCCAGTGCAGCTCTTAGAAATGCTCCAACAGCCGGGTTTCTGCAAGTTTCCTTGCTCCTTTGGCAAAACTATTCACATAGGATGCTGCTGCGGGAAAGAGACCCTGATCTATGCACGTCTCTTGTTCCAGCTGGGAAGGAGGGGAGAGTATTAGCTCTAGTTCAGGAGGGCATGGTTTTTCACCAAGCTCTTTCATCCACTCTACTCAGCAATGAACTGCAGCTGAGTGAGCTCTAGTGTTTGGTGTCATGGACCTACAGCAAAGAAGAGGGAGCACCAGTAATTCAAACACTGTCCTCTTAGAGATTGTTGTAAAGAGGAAAAGGGTACAGCCATTCTCCAAAAAAGTCATGGGACTATTCCCCATCTTGGCATCTCCCAGACATGGAGGAAGCTGAGTCAGCACAGAAGCAGTATCTCAGCAGGTTAGCTGTCAGACCAAGTGTATGAACAGTATGTCAGCTCTGAATCCCAGTTCTCAGACACCCCTGACAAAAACAGGGTTTTGATCTGCTTTATCACAGTCTGCACAATAACAGCAGGAGACGGAGGGTTGCGCTTTTACATGAGATGTAAAAAAAGAAAAGCCACAGGGTCAACTTTATCTTACCCTGGGAAGAAGAGAATGAGGAAAATAGCAACGAGCAGAAATTGCAACCGCAGAAAATCCAAGGCAGAAGGATGCTTCAAAAGGGAAAGGGCTGAAGTGCTTTAGCATTCAGAAGACTGCACAGTGCCCCAGTGCAATCACCTGGAAACAGGTAGGGACTGTGCAAAGGGGGAGAGGGAACAACAAAACAAAACACTTTGTGCAAAACCAGGACCCTGAGAGGAAACAGAAGGCTTCCCTACAAAGAGACAAAGAAGAAAGGTTTCCCAGCACAGGGACTTGCTGAAGGGACAGACTAGAGCTGGCAACAGGCACCTCCCTCTCACCCAGCTGGATTCTCCTAAACAAGAGAGAAGGGGCAGGTCCGTCACCCTGGTGGGACACGGGGTGTCTGAGCAAACATGAAAACCATTCCTTCGCCACAGCTCAGACTCTGCTTCTAAGGGTTCAGAAGGAGCTAAGGCCACTTCACTTCATTCCCCTCCACTCCGGGTTCCCTCCTACTTCCCCTTTTACATCCTAGAGTTGCCTCCCTGCCCCTTCATCACCAAATAGCCCAGGAGCACATACACACAATGAGCACACAGCAAACCAGCTTCTCTGAGGACATCCCAACTCAGAAAAGCAGCTGCCAGGTATGGCAGGCCCTTCTCCTTTGCTTGCACATGGAGAGAAAGCAATGCCATGGTTCTCTTCACAGCCTGTGCTTTCTTATCCACCAACCACCCCAGGAAGGGCAACCACTTGGTCAGGGCAGACGTGTATGAGAGCCAGACATCACAAGAGCAGAGGGGAAGGAAAGCAATTCCCCTTACAAGAAGGCAATTGAATCATTTGAGATAACTCATAAAATCCAAAGGTTTTAGCCTTACAGTTTCAAACTTGAGCAAAGTGCAAGGAGGGTAGCAGTAGGATAAATAGTGAAAAACAGATTTGGGACTTAACCTTCTCTAGAACATGAGGAAGGTGGAGGGGAACATTCAGGTCCCTCATCCATTCCTTACATTGCAGCTGCTACTTATATAGCAGCAAAGATGAAATAGGAGATCAGATTTTACAGCATTATTGCCTGTAGCCCACCAGTAGTTCAAGCATCAGTCCCAGTTTTAATTTATTATAAGGATAAAGCCCTTCTGTTACTTCTGCTACCCCCTTGCCAACTGCCACTGGGTACAAGCACAAAACACAGCAAGACCTTTCATTAGGAATCACAAAACTTACAACTTACTCATCCTCCTATTTTCTGACTCCTGGTGCCTCTCAACCTTCCTGGACCTACAAGGTTCCAGCAGCTCCCTCAGCCTCTCCCAAACCGGGGCTTGCCCGGCCACAACTGATACCACTCCTCCATGGCTCAACCCCCAGTTACAGCTGAAACCAGTATCTGCAGCTCACCTCCCCTCGCAGCTGGCAAGCACTAGCCACTCACGCTCACTAAGCTTAAACACAGCATATTTACATTAACAGCCCCCCTAGGGATTTATTTTCCAGGCTCATGTGTGCAAAATTTACAGAAACTGCTTCTAAGAACGTGTAAAGACACAGAAACACTCAGGTTCACAAGATCAATGATCACAGAAAGCGAGCAAAGAGCTGCAAAGCAGGCAGTCTGGGCACAGCCAGTCCTAGCAGGAAACAATGTTCTGTACAGTAGAAAGATTTATTTTTTCTTTTTTTCCTCCTGTTCGTTGTTCCTTTTTCTTTCTGAAGTTCTCCCCAGATAATGCTGGGGGTTATGTATTAAGTGCTGCAGATGTCAAAGAATGCTCTCTGGTACATTTAACAGCTCCTTTATCCCTTTTGAAAGGACCTGGGGTCAGCAGCCCAGACTTTATATTTTCAAATGAATTTTAAAAGCCACATTCTCAACCCAAGTATTCTTAAGTCAGTGTAATGCACCACATGTCCTAAAACATAGATTTCTTTTTATACAGCGAGTTAAAGGCCAGACTATTCATGAAGTAAAATAAATAGACCAGACTATGATCTCCTCTCCTGTATGAACTTATTTCAAGGATGCCAGGTTTAGAACTGTGTTCGCCCCGGAGCTGTAAAGAAGCCCAGGGATGAAATAGCTTCAGCATTAGCTGTGGCATGTTGCTTCTTGCTGAAAGCTCCGTGTAGCAGATGTCTAGAAAGTGGTTAATGTGATCACAGTTTTCCAAAAAGGTTTCGGTGATGATCTGGGGGACTATGGAAGTGTAAGCATGATAAATTAGGAGAAACTGGAATAAAGGAAAGAGTGAACAGGGAGATGGATTAGCATACTGGGGAAGAGGCAGCCCAGGTTTTCAAAAGAGAAGCTCTGCTTCAGGAACAGATTGGAGCTCTCTGAAGGAGCCCATGAGCAATACAAGTACTGCAGTTTGCTTGGATAATCAGAGNGCTCTCTGAAGGAGCCCATGAGCATTTAGAAAAGGGAAATACAAGTACTGCAGCTTGCTTGGATAATCAGCATTAAAAAAGGTCCTTCCACAACTAATCTTCCATGAGACAAGAGCAAACATTGTCATACAATTAAATAATTGATTAAAAGATAAGAAACAAAACGTGGGAGTAAATGGTCATTTTTCAGAGTGAGCAGAGTCACCTGTGGTGTCCAGCCATCCAGTGCCTTCATAAATTATCTGGAAAAAAGGAATGAAGAGGAAAATGACCAAATTTGCTGATGATGCAAAATGATTTGGAGAGTAAAGATGAAGCCTGACTGAAAAATGAAAGTTGTTGGCTTCTGGATTCCAGTAATATCCTAGACTCAGAGCTAGGTCTGCATGCATAACAGGGCTCCCACAGCAAATGCTCCTCTCCCTTTCCAAAGACCGTGATGGCTCTCTGCAATATAATTAATTTGAGGCAATTAAAGCAGTCAAGTGGTCCCTGCTCTGTGTGCCCTGGTGCTGCAGAGGTACAGGCATGGCTGAGCCAGCTGCAAGGAGCAGCTCATGAGAAGGGCTAGCGGTGAAAGGTAAATGGCTTTGAAAGGGAAACGCTTGGCACTGCTGGCCAGAGCTGCTACCTGGCACAGGCAGCAAAGGCAAAAAGATGTCCCTCCCGTCCAACCGAGTGAAATGCTGTCAGCTCCCATCATTTTCTGCGCACAACTGAAAAATAAGGAGCTCTTGCTATGCTGCAAGGAGAAGGCACGGCCAGACGTTGCAGTGGCACAGAGTCCTGGATCAACCCTTGGATAATGTTCCAAGGGGACTGGGACTCAGACAGGGTCAGCACAGGTCACCCAGAGTCTCTTAACAAGAAGCTGTGGACACCTAATTGCAGCGAGTCATGCACTACTAATGCAGGCTGGCAAAAGTAGCTTCACATCACTAAGATCCTTGAATGTTTGGTTTGCAGTTAGCGCTTGAGGTGTTTAAAGGCTCACAACAACCATGGGCAACAACCACTCATCCCGTGCAGCAGGTGCCCAGTATCTCGTTTGGGTTGGACACAGATAACTTGCAAAGTGGTAACTGCTTAAAAGCATCTGCCAGCCCCAGCCCCGTGAGTCTGTCTGTATTCCTGACCTTCAGCGTGCTAGCCTGGAGAACCATTTTATTCCAAATAGTCTGCTAGGGACATGCAAACAGTGCTGGCAACTGGTAAGAGCCCGGTTGTGGGTTAACAGGAAATCGTGGGGAGTTGGCCAGCAGGGATGGGAAGGGTGCTGACCTGCTGCCCTCTGCAAGGAACCCAGGCAGGCACCACGGACCAGCCCGCAGCGCCCACAGCCCAGAAGGTGCGTGGGAAACCCGTCTGCAGCTCTGAGCGTACACACAAGAGGCAATCTTCCCTCCCCATTCACACCTGGAGCAGCCTTCACAGTGAAATAAGAGTGGCTTTGAGCACAGCTACAATGCCTAAGCGTGTGAAATGAAGCACTTCATTTCCCTGCAAATCTCTTCATTTGTACAACCCTGGGATGGTACAGAGCGACGCAGGATCCCAACCAGGAGGATGAAACAGGAGGCAGCGCAGGTGCAGCTGTAACAGCCACCCCCAGCGATGACAACTCAGTCAAAATCTACATCCCACATCACCCTGATGGGAATCAAGAGGTGATGTGTTCAGGATCTGGAGACACAGCAGAAGAGCACTTCAACCTACTACTGATTTCTGCACTCAGTGGAGGTTTTTATGTTTGGGGATTTTTTTCACTGATGCAGGTGTCTGTATATTTTGGCATTTACACTCTGAAAAGCAAGGGATGCACAAGGGATGCTGCTCCTTTTGACTCTCCAATAAAACAGCTGTGGCTCTGACACCACTTCCAAAACCCAAACCCCCTACTCTTCAGCCGCACGCAGCATCAAAAGGCCACGGCACACTTCAAAGGCAGCTCCCCAGCCCACTGGGAATGGTCTGTTTCGAACATAAAGATTTTACAAGACCTCCAAATGTGCAGCAATGGTACAATAAAAATGTTCTGAAGCCATTAGGGCATTTCATGCTGCAGCTTTGCAGCGCCTTTTATGCCGTGACTTTGTGGTGCTTTTTTCCATGGCTGCTACCATAAGCTTTTCCGTGATACGGCACAGCTGGGCTCAGCTACCGCTGGGAAAGCAGCAGAGATGAAATAAAATATTTGCAGTGAGGCCAATCTAGGCAAGATGCTGTGTCCACATGGAGAGTTTAGGTGAGGTGAGATGAGTTTTGCAGAGTACCAGGTACTCCAGCAGTAAGAGGACAATGATCTGAGGGCACTGTCGGAGCAGCTCAGCGCGGTCCAGCACAGGCAGGGAGGCAGGAGGGGAGAAGCACAGCCAGGGCAGGATGAGTCTCCGTGCACACAGCGTTTCCCTCGGTGTGGCCAGCAGCCTCAGCCACCACAAGGATGCAAACGTGATGAACTGAGTTACGCCAGCCTGGTCAGTCTGACAGAGGCAGAAAGGCATTGCTCGGGCTGCAGATGGGCAGTTTATCTTCCCAGCGTGGGCTTCCCTGCACACTCCATCACAGAGCAGCCCCTCTCGCTCAGGATTGGTGCTGGGGGCAGCCCTCAGCAATCCCAACCCCATCCCCAGGCCCCACCGTTTGCTGCCTGCAGTCCCTTCCCATTGCGTGGTGCAGCACTCAGCTACTAGAAAGCTCCATTAAGCAAAGTGTTACTTTGGACCAAATCAAACCAGAGAAAAGTATTTTGAAACAATAAAATGTGCTCTCCAGCTGTGAAACCAGGCACCTGCTCAGTCTTCCTGCCGCTTTTGACGGGAGAATTAAGCCTCTTCTTCTACCTTAGTTACGTTTCCAGGAGGATTTCCCTCTGACACAAAATGGCAATGGTCACTTCCTTGTTTAGGATTTATGAAATGCAGAAGGAAGTGATGGTGGGAACGGGCAGCGGGCAGAGGACCGCTGCGCCCTGGGAGAAGGGAAATGAAAGAAGGGAAGCAACCGCTGCCCGAGGGGAACGTGTCCCTGCTCAGGATGAAGTGCCGCATCCGCTGCCCACTAGACCCGACATCCTGCAGGCAGTTCCTACTTCAAAAAGCCGATAGAGGAACGAATGCCACACAGTCATCGCCCCTGTGCTCTGCTGGGTCCATCACCGCTGCCCAAACCCTGTCCTGGTGACGCAGAGGTCCCTGCAGAGAGGGACTGTCTCACCGGCAGAGGTGACGCATCTGCTACCTGCTCCTCATCACAGGAAGCGACCCATGGAGGGCAAAATGCTTTATGTAAAAACTGGTGCGTGCTTTTGAGTCTTTTAACTAACACCTGTCATTTCTGGCGGTGCTTTTAGCTCAAAGGCTCGCTCTTTCAAGTACCCTGCACGCAGTCTTTCCCTCCCGCCTCAGCGGGGACCCCACAGTAGCACGCAAGGCATGGGAGGTAAATGCACAAAACTCATCATACCTGAGGATCGATGCTCCACTGCTGGATTTTGAGGAGAAGCAAGCCTTTATCTCACTCAAATCATCCAGTCGGTGGGTGACCCAGCCTGTCCTGCACCCCTCTCTAACCACAGATTGGTACCCAGTGCCACCACCACCACCGGATGGCAGGGCACATCTCCATCCATCGCCACGGTCCCCACTCCACAGACTGAACTACGGGGCCAAACCCCTCGTGCCCGGCAGCTGTTTCAGCTGCTGCCGCCCCCACCCCAGAGCAGCCCTGCTTACAGAGGGGTGCAGGGCCTCTGCCCCTGCTTGGTGACCCCCAAACTTCTGCTCTGCCACCGCACTGCTGGGAGGGGCCGGATGCTTCTGGTCAAGAGATGCCCTGGGAAGACTCAAGGGAACACAGTGTGTAGCAAAAAAGAGGGTAGCAGCTCCAGGTGGGGCTGAAACAGCATCATGAGGACTCTGGTTCAGAGTTTGGTGACACTGTCATAAGTGGGGGGAAAAAGGACTTTACTGACTTCAGAGCAATGTGAAGACAGGCACTAGAAGTCAGCACTGAGCTATCACCAGTGAGAACAGAAGTTGCTCATCAGAGTAAGCAAGAAAATGTATTATGTGGGAGTATAATTTATTACAGAAAAACAGCTTTTTAAAGGAGAATGTGAATTAGCATCTGCTGCTTCAGGGAGGTGACCCCTACCAGCACCAGCTGTCAGTGACTGTCACCATCCCCAGGTCCTTACAGCTCTGCCCCCACGTGTGCAGGATGGCAAATGCCACCACAGAGTCCACAGTGGCGTAAACTCCATGCAATGACATTTGCTGCTCTTTACATGCTGCCAGACAACCTTTCACGCTTCATCTTGTGTATCTTATAAGAGGTTTTTGAAAGCTCCGGCAGAAATCTTTGCTGCCAGGCAGAGGTGGCAAGAGCTGTGGATATGTGCTGCCCTCCATGCTGAGAAGACACCTGGGATCTTCACCTGGAAATGGGGGGAGTTTGATTTTTTCCCTACAAGTCTTCTGGCCCCAAAAGACTTTCCTAAACCCTGTACTTCCTGGCTATGAGGAAGCAGGCTGAGAAATACAGACTAGCCTCCCAGCAGGGAACAGGGCGGCTGGAGAGGAGGACAGGATGACTGAGGTCACTGAACCAAACGGCAAAGCAGCGATGTGGTCAGCACAGCCACGCAGACTAGAAGGTGGAGGTGCTGCACAGGATATACCCAATAGCCAATAATGGCAAGGAAACTTTTGTCTCTAGCCTAGCGTCAGGGTTTGGCCCATGGAAGGTGCTGCCCTCAGTTTGAGTGTACTCCCCACGGCTTTTCTGATGATGATTTGGAGGATTTCAAGGACAACTCTGCTGCAATTTTTCTTGTTTGTTAATCTTGATAATATTGCAAAGCTTTGCGATACAGAGAATCCAGTAACATTTGCCTGTGTCCCCCTATCCCAGTCACTCTCAAAATACTGTCAAAAAGATGTTCAGATTATAAATTGACACAGAGGAAAATGTGGAATATTACCCAGTCCAAATCCTCTTCTGTGCTGGAGGTTCTCCCAAAAGGCATTTGTAAGAGGGAAGCTCTTCTTGGCATTTGAAGGGAAGCGATGACATCTTCTGCCTACCACAGCCTGCCTGCCTTCCCCCGAGTAATCAATCCCGCTGCAGCTCTTCCAGGAATTGAACAGGAGGTGGGGAGGTCAAAGGATAAAGCAGCTCAAGAGCACATCTCCTACCTCGCTAATAAAAATGTAAATGGGGCTGTGCAGGCTGGGGCAGGGGGGAAACTGTCTTCACGACGTCATGGAGGATCCAGCAGGATTTGATTTGAATGTTGTAATGAGGCAGCTGTGCAAATGACACAAATGTGCAAATGTCGGCCGCACGACACAGCGCAGAAGGCTGCCAGCAAAGTCACCAGCTTATTTGAATGAGCAGCACCCAGCTATAAGCACTGCCGAAACAGCGCTGCTAAAACCTCTCCAAAACCCAAGTGGGGTAAGACAAGTTTATGACTGAGCCCGGGCCATCGTGGGCAGCACCCGTCTCTCCCACCGCAGACAACAGCGCCTGGCTGGGAATATGTTTGCCTGAGACAAATCCATAAGCAGACATATTAATCACTGCTGGGAGATATAAACCCACCTACAGCTAATCACGATTGTCTATACATGATTTTCTATGTATAAAATATATGTTCATTAGCAAAGGTTTCCAGCATCCTTATCTCTGTCCTCTGCAGTTCTCTGTACCCCGGAGAACAATTCTTGATGCAGCAGTAGAAAAGAGGTGAGAAAACTTCTCCTCGGCAGGTCCTGGATGCTTTGTCTTCTCCAGATATCTCAGATCCAGGACACAAGCAGTTACACGAGAATTTCTAATGGTGGCAGAAGACCCAAGAGCTTGGGCAGGGAGAAGGAGAAAAAAAAAAAAAAAAGGCAAAACAGATGAATTATAAAGTTTGCATGTAAACATAATCAATTAGGGGAAAAGCCTCTGAAAAGCCACGTTCCAGTGAGACGTCGCTGATACTCTGATGAAAATCACAGCACGAGCGTTAGGTCTGATTATTGTCACTATTGTGATTTGCACCTGTAAATACACTGAGGAGTAAACGAATTTGGCAAAGCAGACTTGTAAAGCCTAAATATGTTGTAAATCAATGATTGAAGTTCTTGTTTGCACTTGCACCAAGGCCCTTTGGCATTAGATACTGCTCTTAAATGAGCACAGGAGGTAAAACAAAACCTGTTTTATATGCAAACAACCAACAAGTGTAGCTGCTGCTCTGCTTCCTTCTGGGCAGGAACTTTCACGCACAGATGTGCTATTTGGTCGAGCTCCAGTTTGACGTGGTAACCCTGAACACCTTGACTTCTATGTTAGAAAAAGCACCCGTAGCAGTTTGTTAACATTGTTTTCTGCATTTTATTTCAGGCTGACGTCACGCAGAGGGCTGTGCCTGAGGGAGCTGTTCTGGAGCACACATGGGCACAACGTAGCGGTAGGTGCTGCACTGCTGTCCTGTCTTCTGGCCTCCTTCAGACATCCAGCTGCTGTGCAGTCAGGATCTCCTTTAATTTACCAAAATGAGGGACTAAACAAGGGTCAAGCCAGCTTCTTCTCAGACTAACCAGCCCACGTGTGCAAGGTGAGTGTGTCGGTACAATAGACAGCAATGAAATGCAGACACACCAGCTGGGACACATCGGCACACTCATTTTCCAATGAATATTCAGTCCCTGCATATGGGAAATAACAACTAAGCCAAAGTGCTTCATTTAGTCTGATGAACGCACAAGACCATGTAGTTCCAGGTATGGAAAGATCACCAGCTTCTGCCTGCCAGCAGCAGGAGCTGCACAGTCATAGCTGCTGTACAAGCACATAACAGTCACCCAGTCAGGGCTTTCCTGACCATAACCTGAGGGCAATCTAAGCTGTTTGCAAAGAAAGGCGAATCTGGAACGAACATGGCCAGTCTGTGACAAATCCAGCCTCAGCCTAGAACATCACAAATGCTCGAGAAAGTTTAACAAAGTACTTGGTCATTTAACGCCAGCGACCCTGGAGCAGGAGGGAGGATGAGTCTACACGAGATGGCCAACTCATCACATCCCACTAGGGCAACACAGCAGGATGGATGGATGAATGAAGGTGGAGACATAGTGGCCATTTTTTGAATTCCAAAGTTATTTAGAATGCAGATGTGGGTTTTCTGGAGGGCAGGAAGAGAAGGAATTAAGGAGGCCATAACTCCCCCTTATCACCCACCATCAAAGTGGTCTGGGTCATACCTGGCAGTTGAGGCTCCCTTCCCACCTTTGCGGAGCACGGTGGGATCTGGCTGTGACACACAATCACTATCACTTCTGTTTATCAGCTCTGCAGCGTGCCTTGCAGGTTAGAGAAGGGACAAACTCTGCCTGCCTGGTGCATGCATGGGATGCTCTGCCAGCACTGTATTGCCATCCTACCAGAGGACTGGGACAGGAGGCAGGATATGGATGCTCTGCAGGTTGTGTGTGCATCAGACCTCCTCCTGGAGATCAACCTGTACCTCAGTGCATAGGAAAAGGGTTTGAGCAGGAGGACCCATGCAGGAGGCAGCATTGGTCCCTCCCTCAGAAGCTCCCCTGATCCTGAGTGCCATGGAGGAGCCCCAGCTCCATCCTCCCCAGAGGGACCAGCAGTGCCTGTGCCAGCCCCAAACAGATGAATCCTTCAGTGTGGAGAAATTTTCTCCACCCACGTGTCAAACACCTCATGTTAAATCTGACTGTCCAGTGCCTCGGGTCCCTGACACGGTCACAGGAGCACTCCCAGCCCAAGGCAGGCGCTGGGACGCCTTGCAGAGACTCAGACCAGTCTGCAAATGCCAAGGGCTGCTGAAACAGAGGTCAAATGATCCCACTCATGCATGTCACACAGGAAAACGAATCCATCCTGTCTGCCACCCAGAGCTCAGGGCTGGAGTCAGATCAGCTGCAGAGATGGAATAACATCTCCTCCTAATATGGTTTGTCTGTAAAGTATATCTGACCTAAGAGGAGCCCAGAGTCTCCTTAGTGGGATGATACAATCAGGACAGAGGAAAACAACTGGGGGAAAAGCTCCCTGGGCTGAGTGCGTACCCTGCGTGAGGGTAGCAGAGCCACAGACCCCCACCCTCCCAGCTGTGGGGAGCCTTGGGCAGCACTGAGACAGCTCAGCCTTGCTGCACTCTGCACCCGTGCCCCACTGTCACCGCACAAGGTGACCCCGCTCGCCCCAATCCCTGATGGGCATGAAATGAGCCCCCATCACGCGCACCTTCCTGGGAACGCAGGGACTTCAGCCTGGAAGGGAAAATCCACATTGTGAAAACCAAGTCCTGATCACATCAGTCTGGGGGAGCACTTTAGCCCACTGTGCCCCACAGAGCACCTCCCAACACCCTATAGCATGCTTTGGACCTCATAGGAGTCCAAAAATTGTAACCTGTGTAATAACAGAGGTGATCTGTGTGATGTTGAAGGGATCTCTGTAATAGCAAGGTGGCATTCAGGACAGAGAGGAGCAATAGTTCATTAGAGACATAAGAGCAGTCCCAAGAGGAAAGCTGGGAGAAGCTCTGGCCCCTTCCACTCCTTCCACCCCTTTAGGATGAGCCTTCATCATGCTCCAGGGCTGGAACTAGTGCAGGTTTTAACTGCAAATCCCAGGGCCTGACCCCTCTGCCCTTTCCCACCCAAACTCCAGGGCAGCAGCAGGGAACATCTGGGTTGCTTGTCCTGCCCTGGACAGTGACACTATTTGGGCCAGAAACACCACAGATATGGTAGCTAACAGCCCAGGACTGCACCTCAGTCCCCTTTCAGCACCACTCCTCCAATTGTCCATGCATTTACCCTGTGCATGGGAAAAGCTGACAGCAACACACAAATCCTCCCGAGTTGGTAGAGAGCCTAGCGAGGGATGAGTACCCTCCATGAGCAGAGCTACTATAAACCCAGTACCTGTGTAAGGGATCCTGGATGAGGGAAAACAAGCCGGTGATTTCAGCCCCCAGATTCTCACTTTCACACAAAGCAGCCAAGAGCAAAGCCATACCGACTCAGAAAGGACAACTGAAGTTTCATATTGCAAAAAAACAGGAAGAAAAGAGACAAAAATGCCAAAAAAGCTCAGTGAAGTCTCCAAATGCGTTGGCCGAGTTTGGGTGGCTCTTCCACTGGTGAGGACAGATAGCAGGAAGAGTGAAAAAAGCAGTTGGGGACCAGCTGGGAATTTGAATATCATATTTGCATGTATTCAAGACCATGAGTGCTGGAACAGAGGGATTTAAATGCAACTTTCCTAGGAAGAAGAGGTGAGCCAGGGACTGCCATGTCCTGCACAGCGAGTCACAACAATGTGTTTTCTCAGGAGCTGCTGCCATTTGTGTGTGTTCCTGGCGGTCAGTGTGGCTCTGGGCGGACCCGGGCTCAGCACGGTGCTGCAAATACTTGGTCTCCTTTGGGCTGATCCCAGCGTTAGGGCAGCTTCTCATCAGCTAATTCGAATTTCTCTGTGACCACAATAACATTTGCAGTGGAGAGAAGACGCATGCTATATCATGACTACTTCTGGGTATTAAAGGGGGTCATGCATGGAGATGGGAAAACCACGTCAGGCAGCTGGGACCCACATCTTATCCTGAGTTTGCACGTGTTTCTACACCTGACTCAGACCAAGAATGCAGACACATCCATGAGATTCTTTTATCAATTCTGACTGCATTTGTACACACTCTTCCCTACACAGAGAGAGCAGCAATTTATTGTATTTTTAAAATGTGATACATAGACAAACTTACGCTTCCACCTCAGAGCAGAAGGGAGCCCACGGCTGCTGGCAAACCTGATCTCAAAACTGCCCCAGCAAAAGTGGAACATGCTGAAGGGGTCCTGCACAGACCGGGGGAGGCAGCAGACAGTTGATGGGGTGCACAGTTGGTGGGGTGCACAGCCGGGGGGGTGCAGAGCCCAGCTAAAAGGACATGAGAGATTTGGCTGGTTCAGTTGAGGTTTGAATCAGTAACCAAACACAATCAGATTCACATAGCACTGGCATAAATCCTTACATCAAAGGGGAGAAGTTGTCTTTTTTGCCCTGTGTTTAACAGAATAATAATGGTTGTTACCTTTGCAGTAACTTCAGAAGGCCCCTATGCAGAACTCAAGCCCTGTAGCGGTGGATGTTGTTTGAATGATTAAACAGACCTGGTTCGTATCTCAGAGGGCTCCTACCTTCATCCGTTATTGACTGTGCAGTTCCTAGTCCTGTTACAAATCATGTGGGCTGGAACTCCTGTCTTTAGTTCAAATAGCATCTGACAAATGTGAAAACCCCTGAAACTCAGGGCACCAGGAGATGAGCGAGCTCAATGATCTCTGTTTCACTGCTGAAGAAAAAAAGGGGAACAGAAACAGCAAAACTACAACCACAAACAACCCTCTGAGCCAGGGCTGTGAACCTGACACTGTCCATGCTGCTCTCAAACGCCTCTCCAGACACCTCCTCTAATGACTCCAGCAGGACCCAGACCGTATGGGAGTCCAGCTTCCCCTAATGGCGGCCCCGTGGGCACTGAGATTTCCTGATAAACAAACACACTGCTATAACGTTTTTCAAAAGACTTAAACACCAAAAAGGAAGCACCACGTTGGGACCAACCAGTCCAGGAAACTGATGGGTTGGCCAGAAGCCTTCCCCCATCCCATTCCCTCTTGCTTTCCCTGGCACGGGTCAATACCAGCCCAACTGGCACCTCAGTGACGGGGGAGCGACAGGAGTGGGACAGTTCCAGCGTAGGTACCTGGACAGACACCTGCACACACCCACCACGTGCTGGAGATGGAAGCAGCACGGCCGAGCCATGCCCAGCAGAGACATCCACCTCCCAGGCAGCATCGCTGCATTCACACAGGGCTGCTTGTGCCGACGTGCCCTTTGCGTTGCACGCAGGCAGTAGCAAAGGGATTCGAGAACACCAGCGGGTTGTCCCTGCTCTGGACGTGAAAAGGAGACTGCCACGTGAACGACCTTCTCGCTCCCAGTGGGTCACCCACAAATAAAGCACTTTGCCAATGGCTTCACCATCGGTGCTCCTCAAGGGACCGCTCCTGCTCACCGCAGCCATGCAGTTGATGGGCAGCTCCATCTCACCCCCATAGCAGCGCAAGAAGCAACTTCCAGCCCATGCTTTTCCAAAGATTTCTAGGGGACAGCCACAAAATGCAGATTTAGAGCAAATCTTTAAAACAAAACACCCGTACATTTGAGGGTATTTGGGCTGAGGTTTTATTGCTCAGCCGGCCCTTATTAGAGCTGCTAACGTAAAACCTATTTTCATTGCAAAAATCAAGCCTCCATACGAGGATTTGCCACGTGAGTCCTCACCACACTCAAAAGCCTGCACCATCAGAGGGGCCCTGCTTTGCACACCAGCTGCCTTGTTGTGAGGACGGCCACAGCCGGTGCTCACCAAGCTTTCCAGGTGCCACCACAGTCACCCTGTGCAGCTCGAGCAAAATTGGGTTCACGCTGCAGGAAGACAAGACCTTAGACACAAGATGCATGGGAAAGCACAGGGATAGCAGAGTGTAAAAGGCTGAGAAAAGGAAGAAATGATACAAGTATCCAGGGAAGGACTTAGAGGAGGAAACAGCTCTCGGTTAGTAACAGCAACGCAGGATGGATGAGCCGGGGCCGGCTGGTGTGCCAGGTGCTGTTTCCTTCCAGGAACCCCATGCTGGGAAGCATCACCTAATTTCAGCGGTTGCCCAAATGCAAACCTGGGCAATGGGCCTGGCAGGCATCTCCCACACAGCCGTGTCCAGCAGGAGACACCCCGGGAGAAGCGGTGCTCCTGCTTCCCGCTGGCATAAATCAGAAACAATTCACTGCGGTCCACAGAGCTAAAGCAGGGAACTGGGAGGAAGAGCAATCCCATTGTGTGCAAGCAACCAGTGCAATATTCCGCTGCTAACAAAATAATCCTGAGTTTAGCTTCGGCATTGCTCACTGCCAGCCCCTTCCTCACATTTTTTTTAGGTGCCTGGTTGATATCACTCCGTCTTTACCCTCTTTGCCCAGGGAAAGGCAACCAGCCGAACCCCAAACAACCTGGATAACATTTTGTTACCACCAGTCTGAAATATCTCAGATGCTGTGGTGCGTGATACCACCACACAGATTCGTCTGCTAATATGCCGTCCAACCCAAATAAACTTTGGCTTCACTTTGGAATTGATCTCCAAATCAAGGAGCTCTGCCGTTTCCCTGGGCAGCCGACCCTCCCCCGCAGGAATTTAACTCTCCCTGGCCCGACCGCTCTCCTCCGACACAATGGTTTTGCTCGGGCGACGTTAGGTATTAGAGCTCTTCGGTGCGGTGTAAGGAGAGGCGGGAGGGCTTTTTGTATCGCTGGTCCTGGGATGAAAACAGCCTTGACATCTCGCATCCCCAGCTGGCTCACGGCCAGGCGGGGGGAGCCAGCTAAACAAGGCACGGCTATCAAAATGCTGCTGCTTTAAAAAAGCTCTTCACTGGCTGCAGTCAAAACCACGCTATGCCTAACGTCACTGAGTAACAGAAATAGCAGGCGAGAGTGAAGGGAGGAGAATGAGAGTATTAAGAGCGCACAGATTTCAAACATACTTGGCTAGGTAGCACGCTCCCTTCCTGCCGCTGCCTTTCCAGATGCGACGGAGCACGGGGATCTCTCGCTGCCTGCCCATGAAGAAGGATTCTCCTTTTTTTCTTTTTTCCCTTTTTTTTTTCTTTTTTTAAGTTTCAGCTTTAATACTACTAGATTCATTTTTATTTTATTTCTTGTAGGAAACTTCATCTGCTGGATTTAAAAGCAAGGTTTGAGCAGGAGGAATTAATTTATGTTTGTAGCTACTGGAATGTGCATGGTACTCCTGTGTGATGATAATGTAGAGGGAAAGGCAGGATTGGCTGAGAAAATTGCTTAGACCATAAGATGCTTGAATGGCTGCTTGGCATAACAAGCTCTCTATTGTATGTGTGTGCATGTGCGTGAGTGTGTGCATTTATGTACGAGTAACTTTAAAACGATGCAAGGTTTCCCCAGTTTGCTTAATTTTCCTCCTCTGGGAGTGAGGACTTGCCTGGCTGTGGGCTCTGTCTGGAGACACGGGAAGTGTCCGAATTGAATTAGTGCTGTAGTAATTTTATGAATGAAGCAAAACGCAGGTTCAGTGGCAGAGCTGCAGTGTGCTGAGCTCTCTCCGGCAGGAGCTGTCACACCAGGGAACCACACAGACGGGCACAGATCTGCTACAAGTGCCCGGAACACGAAGTGAGGCAGCTACAAGAAGACAGCACCTGGGCCATGGGAACATGCTCCTGAAAACGAGCTATCACAAATCCAACAGAGCTTGATAGCTGTGTGTGTGACCAGCCTCAGGCTTAGCTGGAGCATCCCATGCAGAGCCATTCATTTCCAATCAAAGAGTGCTGGTGATCGTGTGGCAGAGGAGCAGGCAGAGCTCCCTGAGCATCTGTGTCTCCTTCATGCATGACGCTTTTGCTGCCAGCACAGCTTGTACGTGAATATCGATAAAGTGGATGATGAGGGAGCAAGTCGGTGCATGGACAGGCTGTCTACACATGCCGAAAGCCAAGCTGGAGGGGACCTCACAGCATGGCAGGGCAGGGAGGAGGCCAATTTGGGTTTGCAGGGTCCAAGAAAGCTGAGATGCTGGTGAAGCTGCTGGAGACCAGCTCAGAGGAGCGATGTCCTGAAGGAGCACTGACCACTGCAGAACCACGCTTCATCTCTCGCCCTCAGATGTCTGTGCTCAAGGGACTTGGGTGGGAGATGGGCTCTGTATTGCAATTTTTCTTTTTTTTTTTTTCACCTCTATCCCAATTGTTAAGCGAGGAAAAATCTCCCTCTGTACCAGATTGCCCTCTTTTATACAGAATTTTTGCATGACATCTCCATAGCACCCATCACCCACAGCAGGTGGTAATGGGAAGAAGAGAAGATGAGGGCAAGTCATGAAGAGGATGAACATTGTCCATCCTCAAGTGCTACAGAGGTCACTGTCAGGGTCTTTGACACAAGAGCAGTTGAAGGATGGCCTGGGGCTGTAATCCTGCTCCCAAGGAGCTAATGGGAGGAAAAAGGCAAAGGAGTCAGAGCTGGCGTAAAGGCAAAGGGATGCTGAACTCGCTGGGAGAAGCCGCAAAACTTAGCAAATTCCCAGGACAAAACAAACCCAACCTGCGAGGGCTGAACGAGGCAGAGGGAAGACTTTGCCTGCTGATCCCTGCAAGCACTAGGCGGTCCAGCACCCCTTCTCACAGCATTTTCCAAACGAAGAGCAATCTGAGCTCCGTACAATACATAGTGCAAACGCACTTCTGCGTGCAGCGACCTTTGGGATGGCACAGGCTTTTGGTATGCCTTAAAATTTGGGCATTTTAGCTACTTCTTCAGTGTTTCTCTCAGATAGGTTTGATGCCCCTTTGCCTGCACCCGGAGCCGGTATAAATTCAAAGCAGCACAGCCGTGATTTGTATAGCGCTGAGCTTGAGCTAACCAAAAGCTCCGGCGTACAGAGTGCCTACCAGCCTAACACGCTGCAGAGCAATCTCACACCTCGCTGCATACGGCTGTTTAGACACGTTCACAGACAGGTCTGTCTGAAATATATCTATGCACAGACACAGGAAAATCTGTGGGATCACACTTGACAGAGAGCATTAAAAAACCCTACGTTTACAGATATATAAAACTCACAGTGAAACCTACACCTTGCTCTACAGATGTAAAATGCCTTTTTTCTCCATCAAATACAACTTGAAACTGCAGGTCAGGACGTAGCAGGAGCTTCTCATTCAAGGGAAGCTGCTGTGTGAAAACGCTGCGGAAATGCCGGACAGGACTTTGAGTGTATCACTTACACAAAATAGGCAATTTAGCTGCAAATGGTAAATCCAAAGCTTGTTTTCCCTTTTTTGGGGTCTTTTACTCCTTCAGAATTAAGAGTTTAGCAAAGAGGTTTAAGCAATCATGCTGCTAGGTCTGTAAGTTATGAATTTAGGAAGGGCACCTTTCCCCCCCAACCCCAAACTAACTTTAAGGATTGCAGCAAGCAATTCCAATGATCCACACAATCTCTTTTGTCTCTTTTCTATGGATGCACTAAGACATGTCATTCCTCAAAGCTGTGCTCTTGTCATGATAGCATGAACTTTTCACATGAGCAGCCTCCGTGCAGAAGACCTTTGGTACGTGCAGACAGTGCAGATACATACTCAGGAACAGGTAACTTCTAAATGATCATTTGTGTTGCTCTGGCAGATTTCTAATGTGTTGGTTTCTGATGTCTTTCCTCTAGTGGAGAACGCAGATCTTCCTTGGATGAGACCCTGTTAAGTAAATGGTTCACCACCTCCCAGCAGTTGCATTTCTCAGAGCAGAAAGAACGGATCTTCAGACCCCTGTGGCATGAACAAAGCCTCTGGCATTACAAGGCCAGGAGGATGTCCCTAACCGAGGAGCTGGAGAGCCACTTTTCTGCAACCCCCTACATGGTGACAGACACGAGCGAGGGCAGCCTGTTCAGAATCAGACCCAATGCTTCTGTCAATGCCACCGAGGACGGTGTGCCAGCCGTCGGCTCCATGGAGGACATGATCGCCATCTGCACCATCGGGACGATCCTCTCCCTCATGTGTGTGATTGGGGTGACAGGCAACGTCTACACCTTGCTGGTGATGTGCCATTACTTGCGATCATCTGCCTCCATGTATATTTACATCATCAACCTTGCGCTGGCGGACCTGCTCTACCTTCTCACGATCCCCTTCATCGTCGGGACCTACTTCATTCAGAAATGGTACTTTGGGGACATTGGCTGTCGCATCCTGTTCAGTTTGGACTTCCTCACTATGCACGCCAGCATCTTCACCCTTACAGTCATGAGCACGGAGCGCTACTTTGCTGTGCTGAAACCCCTGGACACAGTGAAGAGGTCCAAGAGTTACCGAAAGGCCATTGCTGTTGTCATCTGGCTGGTATCGCTACTGCTCACTCTCCCAATGCTCATCATGATCCAGCTGGTGCAAAGGGACAACAAAAGCATCTGCCTGCCCACTTGGAGCAAGCTGTCCTACAAAGTCTATCTCACCATCCTTTTTGGTACCAGCATCGTGGGCCCAGGAGTAATCATTGGCTACCTTTACATCCGATTAGCTAAGATTTACTGGGTGTCACAAACAGCATCCTTCAAGCAGACCAAGCGGCTGCCAAATCAAAAGGTGCTCTATTTAATCTTCACCATAGTGCTGGTGTTCTGGGCTTGCTTCTTGCCTTTCTGGATATGGCAGCTCCTCTTCCAGTATTATGAATCCTTCCCTTTATCTCCCAAGGTGATGAAGAACATTAATTATCTCACAACCTGCCTGACCTACAGCAACAGCTGTATCAATCCTTTCCTCTACACCCTGCTCACCAAAAACTACAGGGAGTACCTGAAGAACAGACAGCGGTCCCTTAGCAGCAGCAGTGGGTACTTCCAACGGAGGAATCGGTTTCAGAGGATTTCAGGGAGATCCCTGTCCACGAGCAGTCAGCACTGCACAGAGACATACGTTCTTGCTCACGCTCCTTTGGCAAACAGCAGTGCCTGAAGGTAAAATGTATCTCCAAGAACAATCAATATTGACTTTAATGTTGCTTTGATTTAAAGTGTACATCGTAAAGGCAAAGCCTTAGCAGATCCATAACGTGCATACATTTAGTCCAGAGGTTGTGCCGTATGTCTGTTCTCATTGTCTTCATTGCCTCTGATTTGATGCTAGCAACGTTCAGCTGAACATCTATCTAAATAGCCTTTGGCTTTTTATCTTTATATTTTATAGTGTACGTCTCTTCAAGTAGCCATCAATAATGAAAGCCTATAATAGGGCCGTGTTTTTTAATAGTACCAGCTGTCTCAGAGTTTAAAATTATGTTATCCCGTGAATGGCTGTAGTTTGCTCTTTCTTTTCTTTAGCAGTAATCCTAAATTTGTAGTTGTATGAGGATAGAAAACAATGAAATAAAGACAAAGCAGCTGATGTTTGTGACATGCAATCTAGTTTGAATTTGGGGTAGGACTGGAGAACGTGGATGAGGCATATCCAGGGGTGTTTGTCCTGGTTTTGGTCCTATTCACATTTATTCTACACTCATCTCTATGTACTGGGCTTGATTCACCATTCACACAGGTGTCTGTAGTAGAGTTACACCATGGTTCATGTTAGCAAGACAGGCTTCCCATGACGGTGCCACTGTCAGGGAACACTCAGCATCCCCCAATGCACTGACCCCAAACACATGAGCACCCATGTAGGGGAGCATCATCTGTCCTGGACAAGCATATCTGCCCTCTGCCCTCCTCCAAGGAGGAATTGGGAACCTATGATGTTATTCTCAAGGCAGCCAGCAACAAACTGCAACATCCAGCCTGATGGACGAGACCTACATCACTAAGTCCAGGGGGAAAGGACTGGGCAGGATGGGGGGAAGGAGATGAGATCTCCAGGGGGCAAAGCTTTGCTATCCGAAGTCCCTAATATTCTCAATTATAAAAGCAAAAGTTTCCTATTAGTAAGATCAATTGTTCTGTTCACAGGAGATGTTTTTGCTTTACTGCTGCAAGAAGTGAATTAGTCCTGCCTACACCAAGAACACTTTGCCTGTTCTGGATTTCACTGATGATAAAGCATCATTACTATAAATATATCTTCCATGATATTTGGCGCTTCTCCAATGAGTCTAAAAGTACCTTCTCTGGGATGCTGCCAACATCTGTACAGGAGTCCTCTGCTTGCATTAGCCCCATTACCTCATTAGCAAGGATACAACGATGTAATGCCAACACAAGTCTCACCAAGTTACAGAATTAGAAGCAAATTAATGCTTAGGAGTAAACTCAGAACTGGAGTGCAATACGCCATTCGGCAGTGAACCCCGTTTGCTTACACAGAAACTGAATTTAGGTTTTAACCATCCACTTCTCTTCAAGGCATTTAAAGGGTCATTGCTCATGGGGACAGTGGACGCTGTGCTTCCAGCCTCCCTGGGTGTTACACTTGCAAAAGAAATTGCCTCTTTCATGCATGGGCTTAAAGTTTGTTATGTATGGGGAAGATAGCACATGTCATGAAAGACGACTCTTGTGCATGCAGTTTTAATGTTGAACTGTTGCAGAAACTGTAAGAGCCTCACTTTGTGTTCCCAACCGCCTCCATGCCCACCATCCACAGTGGTCCCGCAGGTCCGGGCACCTTACCGGCACCCTACTTGCAGTGCAGTACTGCAAGTTTGCAGAACTCCCTCAGGCTGGAGCCATCTAATCAAAGCCCATTACAGACAGTAAAGCATCGTTCACCCCTCCTTAAGGAAGAGGGAGCCCATGCATGGGAGGTGAAGGGGCTTGCTTTATTCATGAACCCATTTTCCACTTACATAGTCAGTGTTTATTATGGATCAGAATGTAAAATTTAACCTCTTTTTTTGGGAAATTGCACTTCTAATTTCTCCTTGCTCAGAAATAGCCTGATAATCTCAACACAAGCTCAGCACGAGCAGTTCCCATCGTTGAGAAGGAAAGCTACTGTGGGTTGAGCCTGTAGAAAGCACAGTCCATCTTTTCTAAAATCTGATAGTCAAAATGAGAGGGTGGTTTGCAAATCTCAGCTCATCCTGGCTTTGCAAACCAATGAGGACAGTGCAAAAGAGTTACTGAAAGACACGGGAGCAGACCTGTCTCCTGAGTGAATCAGTCAAACCCCTTTGTCTGCAGCGTTACTGCTCTGATTAACTTCCCCAAGCCCGGCACAACCAACACATCTCAGAAAATATTTGCAAAAAGTCTGCCGTGCTTCTGTAGGTGCAAGAAGCACCCTGAAAGCAGCACGAGCAACCTGCTGCAGGAGCATGGCCGTGCCAGAGGTCCTGCCATGCCCTGGGAGAGGAGCTGGGCTGAAGGCAGGGGGTAGGGGTTCCCTGCCTCCCCGGAGGACACACAGCCTCAGCCCTGCTCTGCAGAGTCTCGTTTCTCATTTGAAGCTTGTGCTGCGCTCTCAGCAGGGTCTCGCAAGCGTGTTTGTCAAATCAACACAACAAAGCCAAGAGAAAAGACAACACTGGCAAGTTTCCATCAGTACTGGGTCATCGTTAAATGATGAGATGTTTCATTCAAGCCTTTCAATTTCCACCCCAGCCTGGGGTTTTTTTGCTCCTTAAAACACTCACATCCACCACCAGTCAGCACAGGCAACAACAAGAGAATATTATTCCAAGTCAGGTAAAAATAAGGCTTGGAGGAGCCAGCATATGCCTCAGCTCTGCATCCCCAGCTAACTTCACGGGACATCAGGCACATTCAGATACCAAACATCAGACAGCTGCCCTGTTCCTGAAACCAAATAGCAACTCAACCACAAAAGCCTGCTGAAAATAAATGGAGGGGAGGGCAAGCAGTCAGTGAGGTCTGAAGAAGGAACTGCCTCCTGCAAGACATAGATTAATTGCTTGGTTAACGATCGCTATAAAATAATTATTGTGCCCTATTTATTCCTACTTGCAGAAATCAGTCAGAGATCCAAGAGCTGATTTTTGCATGAACAAAATTTGAAATCAGTGTGAAAGGGATGTGTGTGTACACATGTCCGTGTGATTACATACCACAGACCATGCTCCTACACCCGCACCCTATTTGCACAGTGTTCTTCTCTGCTGGGTGAGACCAGGAGCTCCTGAAGTCTTAAACCCCCCCATCTCCAGGCACTTGGTCCCCTGCAGACTTGGATTTCACCAGCTGAACTCCCGGTAGCAGAAGTCAAAACTCCATTTTTTTGCTAATTTAAGCCAGGGAGCATTTAGCAATGCCTCAAGACTCAGAGAAAGTATAACTGTAAATATACCGTGGCAGGGTGTCCAAAAAGGGCCAGGACAGAGATGCTGGCCCCTGCGGTGCTAGGAAAGGCTGGTACCCACTCTGGTGGTTGAAAGAGGCAGCAAACTACAGCTGGGGCCAGGCAATGTTTTCAGCTGGATAGTGTCTTTGCCAGAAAAGGATGATGTTTGTGTTTACCCAAACTATGTGCAAAACCACCCAGAAATTTAAGAATCCTTCTGGAATTTCTTTCTTTTTTTTTCTTTTTCCAAATACTGAATTGTCTCATTTCAGCCTTTAGGAGGCAAAACAACACAATTTCTCACTTCAAGATGAAGTTTTATTCATCAGTTTCCTTACATTTGATTTTAAACGTCCTCTGACCATTTTGTTCAAACCACAGGACTCTTACAACAAGTCCCACAGCTCAAGTAGCAAAGCAGAGAGCAGCTACTCACCGCGCTGTGCATCCTTCTGTCCAAAACCTACCTGGACAGGGTGGGCACCCATGGTGGGGAGTGGTGCAGCGCCCACCTTCTGCCCAATTCCCACTCACAGAGTCACAGAAATCATAGGCACAAACCTTCCTCCTTGCCACTGATGGAGCCTGATTTAAGCTGATCAACAACCTGTGTCCTCTCCTTGTTCCTGCAACCCAGCAATTGCAAGGGCAGAAGATGAGGCTGCTTTGGGCCACCCTTTTAACCTGTGCAGGCGTCCCACCTTGCTCCCTTGGAGATAATCAGGCCAGCAATTCTTCAGCCTACCTTTAACCAGACAGAAAAACCTCAATGCATGCTCCCAGAAGAGGATGTGGGCAATAAATCAACACACATCGTTTTGTTTCACTTAAGAGCTGCAAGGTGGGCAAGGACTTTAGCTCTAGGGCACTAGCTCAGTACATGGCCAGCTTGAGAGAGGTGGGATTTCTAGATCACAGGTGATCTCCTTTCTCTGGGGTGCTTGCTTGGAAACTTCTCATTTCAGTGTTTGCTTGAGGGCATTAGAAGAAGAGGCCAATGGTTGAACAGATCTTGGAGAGCAAATCCGCACCTTGGCAGAACTGTCTGGAAAAACACATTCCTCTTGCTGGTGCTGTCCCACACCAGGATGGATGCCTCCACTGAAATTGGCTGCCCCAGCCTCCCCCCGTGCAGCACCCAGAACAGCTGCTACAGAAACACACACTCAGACCAGCTTTGTTTGTTTGTTTCTTTCTTCTTTTCAAAGTGCATGATCAAATCCTGAGACCCTCACTCAGCTATTAGTCCTTCTCCAGATCAAACGCCAGCTGTCTCCAGTGTAAGACTGGAGAATCCTTTGGAAAAAAAGTGTCAGACCCCCTCTCATATTTGGCCAGCTTTGCTTTCAAGTGACACCCAGGCACGTTGAATATTGCCCTGTGCACAGCTGGATCCAGGCCAGCTCTGCCTGGGCATCTATGCCATCTATTTATTGCATGATCTGTCATATCCTGGAAAAAAGTGTCAGTTCTAAATTATTCTGATCACTTTTGCATCTCCAAATTCAATGTCTCAACTGTAAGTCCTGCTTACACCCTGGTACACCTGATTTGCAGTTAAGGGTACTGATTTAGGCACCTCAGAAATGCGGTGGAATCAAGACAATCAAGGAGGCAGGGTTAACAGCAGAGGACAAATTACACTGCAAGAAGAGAGGGGCATACTTGAAAGTGGGCTGGAAAAGAAGAGGCAGAGCAAAAGCATGCCATTTGTTGCTGATTTCCAGTCTTTTAGTGTAGTAAACCTGAAAGCTAACCGCAAACGTTGCGGAAAACAAATCTCACATTGTTGAGTGGGTGCCAAGCAGCAGATAAATCCATTGCTGATATTATCAAAGAAATGCATACGAGGAAAAATGATCTTAGTTTTACATACCCAGTGATAGACCATTTTATTAGTCTGGAAAGAGACCTCAGAGCTATAGTAAGTCACCAGCTTCACACACAACAGCAATGCAAGAAGCACACGTGCCGGTTGTCCAGAAAGAAACCAAAACTGGTTCAACCCAGTCCAGCCATTTCTGGTTTAAAATTGAGAGATTTTCCTCAGTTTATCACCACATCAGACTGTCACATGCTAGGACCAAAGCTCCATCGCTGTATTGAGCAGAGTATCAAGCAGCTATCAACAGAAAACACTACAGGTCTGGATGCTACAGGGCAAAGCACGTAAATCCAAAATGTGTGTGTGACTCCCGCAAGTGTCCCCAGGCAGCTTTACGGCCAAGCTGCAGCAGTTGGGCAAACGCAGTAGGTGCTGTAAAGAATTTAAGAGAAAGTTTAGCTCATCTTTATTCTGCTTGCTCAGGAACAAACACCCCATCAACATAGTTTGAGACCAAGGAGTCCACCAGTCAAAAAAGTCAGAGTTTTATACGCACACTGAAGGCGTGCTGCTAAATCCTGTCTTCCCAAATGTTTATGACCTGGAAAGCCATCTGTCTGCAAGGAGAGCTCATGGGTTTGCCACAAGAGAAAGTACAAATATCATAAATTCTGTTTCAAAGACCAGAACACTCAAGCATGCATAATTTAACTGTCATTAGATTTAATTACATGTCAAGCAGCCGCTGTTACTACTTTAATGCTGTCTAGGAAAACAATAAAATAACACGGTAACAGCGAATATATATAAAAAAATCAGTGAAAGAGCTTGCCTGAAGGATAGAGAGGCATGTCCAGTGCCACAGGACCAGACAGGACAGGATTTGTCACAGCAGCCCTGACTGTACCTGCTGTCCTAGCTGATTCCGGCATCACCCATCTCACACAGACATCCTGGATTCATTGGCACCAACTGCAGTTCCAGCCACAAAACATCCAAGAGCTGCTTTTTTCACATGGGCCAAAGGCAGTGTTGAGTTCTTTTACCAAACAACGATTAGCCTTGAATTTAACAAGGCCTATGAGTGATTAATGTGTGCGGAGAAGATAGCCTAACCTTGAGAACAGCAACGTCCTGGGAGGATTGCCCAAACAGGGTTGATAAAGAAGAACAGCTTGGCCAGGACTCAGAGTTGGGAAACATCCAAGGAGAAGAAATTGTCCTCAAGACCATAAAAGGGGAAAAGGAGTGGGGGGCCAACCCCCCAAACGACCACCACCAACCACCCGAGACCCCCGTGCATGCGTAGTGTAGCTTTGCAATGTCAGCATTATGTAAATGTAGTATATAGGCGGAGACTTCTTGGAAAATGAATGAATATTCATGTCTCTAAGGTATATAAAGGATGAACTTTTGTTTTAGGGCATGCACGACAGGCGGAGCTATCTCCCATGCATCTGGGGCTGTAAGAGAAAATGCCTGCTCTTTAATACTACCTTAGTGTTAAGGAGTTCTTTTCTGGCTTTTCAGCAACAGCAGCACAAGTGCTGCACCCACCAATGGACAGATCCTCAAAATAAATTAATCCTAGTGGGAAAGAAAGGCAAATAGCAGTAGTGAAGTATGAGCATCAGCCAGGTAGGTTTTTGAGCACTATGGACATGAGGATCAAATATTATGACTGAGATTTAGAAATCTTAATCACGAGAAAGAGAAAGAGAAAGAGAAAGAGAAAAAATGTTTCACCCATTGCACAGTGGCAGCAGGTAGCCACATGCTTTGGGAACTAAAGTAGCAACGCTCCTTCCAAGGTTTTCTTTTCCAAGAAATCTTGATTGCTTTCAGTTATTGAATCTGGTGCACAAATCTGAGCACACGTGGGCAGCAATGGTGCACTCCAGCTCTTCCTGCGTTTGTGTTTAACAAAAAAACTAAAGGAAACGCACCCAGCCAGCCAGATTACTTGTTTAGTTTATTGCTCGAAGGAGAGTGTAACATAATTAATTCATTAACTGCAAGCATTTTACAAACAGAATTGTTGCATCCAAAACATCTATGTGAGTTGGTGAGTCACCAGTACTCCGTGGTATCTTTGGAGGCAAATTGCTGTTCTGAATCCAGAACAGGGACTGGAGAGAGCTCAAGGCAGCAAGGCACAGCAAGGCACAGCGTGCCACGAGCCCCAGCACCTCAGCAGCCCCTGACCCAGCCGCCCTCGCAGGACAACCTCTCGGGGGGGTCAGAGGTGCACCCGGGGAGCACTCCAGCAAGTCCACTTTGGAGATGCTGGACCTGACTTCGGGGGGAAGAAGCAACTCCGCCAAGTCAAGGGAGGAAAAGAAGTTTGTGGATTTCATCCTTGCTGTGGTGGTTTGCGTATTGCCAAAATATTCAGATAGTTTGGCAACATAGGGTAAAAGGTGGAGCAGAGCAGCAGGTGGGTCCCACCTGGCGTTGGCCGCAATGTGCAGGTAGTCTGACTGACGGTGATGGGCCAAACCACGCAGGGAGCGCAGGACTGACACGGAGATATGTTACAGTACAGCCATGTTTAAGTTTGTACAAAGTCTGCCTATCCTATGGTTTCAACTGAGGGTATAAATGTCTTATTTCATGCAAAGTGTGTTTACCAAGGAAAACCCACGGAGCCAAGTCTCTAAACAACACAAATCAGTTGATTTTCACCACAGTCAATGCAGTTGTACCAATTTAGGCAAAAAAAAAAGAGATAACCAAACCAAACCAAACCTAAAAACCCCACCAAAACATTTTTGACCCTTTGACTCCACTAAACATGAATTTCCATTGTCCACATGAATAAAAGTCAAGATAGCAAATGATCTCATGAATGATAAAGTACTCCATGTACTAGGGCTTGCTAGAGCTTGCAGTATTCCAATGTAAGGTGTACCCCAAGTCACACTAGAAACAGTGCAAAACAATATAAGGTGGAATTTCCAAAGCTTTCCAGTCCTTGGAGCATCAGAAAATGGTACATTTCCTCTCTTTAAGAGCAGCCTGTGCTGAGCCTTCCTGTGCTGGTCCAGCCTTCTCCTTCATGGCTGGATTTCAGTACAGCAGCTTTGGCCAGCTGGCTTCATTCAAACATCATTGTGTCCCTGGTGTTTTTTGATGGACCAAAAATAGTAAAAGCAGTTTCCCATTTAGCAATTCCTCATTAATCAGTGCTAGCTAGTGGGTTGATTACAATGTAGTTTAGCTAATTAAAGAAGAAAATATCTTTGTAAGGTGCTGTGGCTTGATTTGCTTTCTGCTGCCTAAAAATTCTTCCTTGATTTGAAATCTGTGTCTGAAAAGATCCGCTTTTGGGCCAACCTGCAACAGAACACACCCTGAAGCAAACACCTAATGCTGCCACAGTTCTGCACCGCAGCAAGAGAGGAGCTTTCATTTATGCTATCCCTGATCAATGGATGGAGCTAAAACTTAAATAACCTCTAAGAGAAAACAACCAGCACCACGCAGCAGGACCCGCCATGGGATTTTGGACACTCAGTGTTCACTCAGACCCCATTGTAGTTGCTCTTTATGGTTGCCCTTGCTCAGAGAGGTTGGGCTCGGAGGTAAGGGTCATGCCTGTGTCCAGCTGGGAGAGGGCTCCAAGGCCCCATCCCATCCATGGGGCTGCCACCCAAGGTAAGGCCCACTGTCCAAATTAAGGGAAAAAGTTTAACTGAATGAAGAATGGTACTTGGCCACCAACAACCTAAAAAGTTATCTTTCTCCCATTCTGCAGGAACACTAGACTATTAAAATCCTTGTCTGAAAAGAGAAGCCCGTAGGCTTTGATACCTGGGTTTGGAGTGCCTGAGGATTATCTTGGATGTTTTAAGAATCACAAATACCTGCTTTAAACAATTTTCTTTGAGAGAGAAAAAAAAAAAACCTCCTTAAAGCCTTGGTGGTGAACAGCAAAAGCCCAGTCTATATCCCCACACCTGAACAACAAAATGCTGTTCCCAGGGAGAGGAGGTGGCTCCTGTACCCTCCCCACACCAGGTTATCAGTGTGTCCCCACAGAAGAGGGGAGCAATGGGGACATGAAGACACTGTGCTGAAATCGAAGACGTTTTAGTTAAACTGGCTCCAACACAGACTTTCACGTGAACCCAGGCCAGCTAATGAATTTTTCTGTGTTTAAGATCCTCATCACTAGCTTGCCCTTTTTTCCCCCCCAACCTTTGTCCCTCTTGCCTATTTAGAACATCAATTCCCCAGGACGCTGATTACCTCTTGCAAAGCCTGTGGGGATGTTCAGTACAGCAGGGCCACAAAGGTGACCGACAACTTCAAAAGCAGCTGTGATACAAGCAACAAATTTCAAATGCTAACATTAAAAGCAAAGGTATTTGCTACAGAAGGGCTCTAATCCTGTACAAAGCTGGTGCCGTGGTGTCAGATGCCCACACACAGCACACATCATTTGTGCTCCTGAGCAAGGAAGCAGGAGATGTCTCTGCAGTAGGAGAGACCTTGTTCTCCTGCCTCCGGAGGCATTGAGATAAATATCCTTTTTTTTTTTTCTTTTTTTTTCCTGCCTCAATGAATAATAAAGCAATCTTTCTGCCCTGCTGTGAAAAGAATGGATATCTCTGGATATGTGCTCACGGAAGAGCTGCACTGGCATATTTGGAGCTTCTCTGACTGGTCAGGTAAATCCATTACTGACACGTAAAAATGCTGCCCAAATGGATTAGCTATCATTTTGCACGTCTTGGCTAAGGAAAGCAGGCTCATGTCAGATGACCCCAGTATTAGCTAAATGCAGTTGTTTCTCTTTAGAGAGGCAAGCTGATTTTGCAGCTTTGGGAGAATGAAGTACCACAGTACGTCCCAGCGCTGCGCTCACACCCACCGCAGCTGCCCATAGCCAATCCGAGCCTACAAGCTACACCTGAAAATTGGCTTTGAAGGGTTTAGGAACTGTAGAAACTGCTTTTCACAGGGCTCCTCCACACAAGCCTGCAAGCATCTGTATGTGTTATTCCCCGCTGTAGCTCAGCAAACTGCGGAAGCGCTCCTCTGAGGGAGGAGCTGGGAACGTCAGACCAGAGCAAACCTCCCCAACACAGCAAAATGAGACGGCGTGCGTGGAGGAAAGGACTTTTGCAGCTTTGGGTAACAGTCCACCAGACAGGGAATGAAGAAGGGCTGTGTCTGCTGGGGGTTAGCAAACTCCCCCAGAAAAGCACGTATCTCAAACTGCTTAGCTCTGAATAGGAGGAACAGTGTGTCAGGGTGTCCTCTCCTGCAGGAAGGTGAGTCCCATCCCAGGTCTGGACCTTGAACAAGTACCACCACATCCCTGGCGATAAAGGAAGGCTCACAATATTTGCTTTCCTTACTGAAGTCCTTTGAGATGAACGCATGAAACAACAGTACGCTGTATACTTCTTGGATCTTCTCTTTAGCATAAACTAACACAGAGTTCTATGTTTTCTTTATTTCTGAGCAAAATAATTTTCAAGACCAGAGAAGACCTGCCAGGCTGGTGGGGAAAGGGAGTAAGTCACATCGGGGTACAAGCCAGGGAGACCTGAGAATCTGCCCAAGGCCACGCCGAGCCGAAGCTGTCTACCTGGCATGGTGCAAGACAGCTTCAGCCCTGCAAGATTTAGCATCTCCTCGCTGCAGGACCTGGGTGAGCTTCAGGAAAAACCTGCCCTCCTGGGAGGCAAGCTGAAATGTGAGCACTGCTCAGCACGCTGCCGCTCACACAGAGGCAGGACAAGGCTGAGTTATCCTTGGCGTGTCTCGCCCAGGCTGAAGTGATGTTTATAAGGGCGCTCTTTTAAATGAAAGAAAAATACACCCAAGCTGAATTAAATGGCAGATGTTTCTTTAGACTGAAGTTTGGCGAGGGATGCAGAACAGGATTGTTCTGGCACCATCCAAGGCGGCACTCTTGTGGAGGTTTCTCTGTCTCCATTTTATTTATTTATGTACTTCTTGTGAATTTGTAGTTCGCGTTCGGGGCCGTGCAGAGCCTGTGTGGCAGAGGGTGGAAGGACTCACAATGCCTACTGATGGGGGAACCTAAAATTGTCCACAGACAGCAGAGTAACCACGTAGGAGAGCGGATGCCTCTCAGTAGGCACACGTATGTGGTCGTGTCAGCGTGAAAGTGTTTGGAAGAGCGACTGCACAGTCCTTTGGGGCACGACAGAGGCAGACGGGTGCAGCATGCAGTGGACGCATAGGGCTGTGCACATGAGCAAAAGCACCACATTCCTCCTAACCCTGCGGCAGCTTTGTTAACATTCCTGGCGGATCAGCAGCAAAGATAACAGAGCCGTCTTTCGGTCCTGGAAAGAGCAAGTGTGTGCTTTGGGTAAAGGGTCATGGGGAGACAATCAAGAGCCACTCGCACTGACTTTGATCCAAGGAATTTTCCAAGACTTTCCCAGAGAACTATATCACATCTACTTAGCATCACCCCCACAGCCTCTAAGCATCTCCCACCGCAAGGTGCTAAACCGCGTAGCAAAGCCGAGGGAATACAAGAGCCTTGTACTAACGGCACCTAAAACCCCACAGGGAGGAACTCGTTCCTGTAACAGAGAGCGATACCGGGCTACAGCGAATGTCTCTGTTCTCTGCATCCATTACATAGGAAAAACCTCAACAGCAGCAATATGTCAGAAGCACCGATACAACTGGCAAACCCAGCTAGATGGATGGTACGAACAAGGGCCCGGCTCTGCGTGCATAGGGTGGGGAAAGCATCACTTGCCAGCACTTTGCTACACCTACAATTACGGGAACGTACGAATGGACGTAAAGACTGTGCAGATCCATCATGGCCCCGAAGCTCAGTCCATTAACAGCGAGAGGCATGAGGGTGAGACCCCGTCCCAGCCTCAAGCAGATGACCTGGATGTCCATGCCCTCCTATAGCCTATGTTGTAACTGCACCGCGTGCCTCTGCCATCCTGACAGGGACCTGCCTCTCAGCGGGGGCCAGACCTAATGGGGACTTTCCGCACACAGCGCTGGGGTAGATCTGCATCACACAGGAGTCAGAGCATCAACGTGTCTGATCCTTTTATTTGATTCATAATTTTGTAGATAGCACGGGAGTTACGGAAAATGTGGCTGGTTCTGAAGCCCAATATCACAAGAACAGCGTGCACCCTCTGTAACGAGTGGAGCCTGAGTACTATTAGTCAGTACCTGACAGCGACAGAACCGCCAGTATAATTGGCATCGTACAGCATGTGGTTATCCTACAGGAAATTGTACCTTGCTGGACCAAGCCACAATAAAAGAGCTTGATATAACGGTGCAGCTCAATGCACCGGGGCCCTACAGGAAATCACTATTATTTGAAGCACAATAAATGTGGGACCGGTTCAAAGGCTACTGCAGACAGCGAAGAACATCCCGCTGACCTTAGCAGGCTTTGGATCAGCCCCCGTAGGGCTGTGCATTCCTGCTGCCTCGAGTCTTTGCCCCTGGTTTGCAGCACACGGGTACATCTCGCAGAGCCCCAGCTCGCTCGGGTGTGAAATGAATGCTGCCCATTTTGGGTGACATACAGGGACAGGGAAAGCAGGAGACAGCGCACAGAGGGAGCAAATTTTTTTTTCCTCTCCCCCTAACTAACCAGCATTTTCTGTGACAATCCCCATGGCATTCAACACATCAGAAATTAAAGAAGAGAAACAGTAGGTGTGTATAGGTGGGAAAGCTTTAAAATAAGCACTTTAAAATTAATTATTAGATAACAACGTTGTATCTGAAGCTACTCAGATAGTGGCCCGTTAACAGCTGGCAGGCCTGACGGTGCCTATTCTGCTCACACGGGCACACAGAAATAGGTGCTTTATCTCCTAGCCATGCTGGGTGCAAACCGCGTTTCTCTGAAGATTTTTCATTCACCCTCAAAGCTACTTTGAAAGCGCAGAGAGCTGTTTGTCTAATTACGCACCCAGCTCTTCCCTTGTCCTCCCTCTTCCTCAGCACTGCAGTTTGAACAAAAATGCTGGGTCCATCCTCAAAAGCACGCTGCTTTTTTTTTTTTGCAATCTCACACACGTTCACTTGTCTCCCTAATTCCCAGCCCCTCACTCTTCTCATCAAAGCAAACAATCTAACTGCACAAGATTGCCTCAAGAGGCTAGCAAAAGCTTTGCCACAGGCTTAAGACATGGAAGCTCATCCAGAGTCAGAGAAGCATATTGCAGCAATTCAAGAACCGCTGTAGACCAACCCCTAATTTTACAACCTATAAAATAACTCCAAGTTTTTTCAGCATGGCCCCCAGAAAGAAGAAAGGGGTTGTTTTCTATTTCCTTGGGCAGACACATTTACAGGAAGAGTAACCTTCAAACCTGTCACCGATCAGTCGGATCCCTGTAAGCACTTTGAGAACAACCTTCCTGCAGAGCTGGGCTCTTGCATCAGGCTCAGATATCCACCAGCAGCGCTGGGCTAGAAATATGGGGAATAAAGTCCTCTCTACTGCCAGCAGGACAGGCTGGCCCCAGCACATCGGGATGAGGAAAGCATCCAGGTCCTGCGTTTTTTGAGGCCTGAGGAACAAATTACCATTTCAAGGCATGGCGTCAAGAGACAGATACCAAACACTTTGGCTGTTGGTGCTACTACAGCAATGAGAACAGATTAAGTAAACAGATGTCTAGAAACCAAGACCATATACATCAGGCGAGAAAGGAATCTGAATTTTTCCCTAGAGAAATGGATGTTATCATCACTGAGTTTTTAGCTAGGAGTCATTCTGGAATGTCACGTTTTACCTTGGCATTCACTATGGGCCTTTTCAGAAGAGCTCAGTAGTTTAAACTTTCTCACAAATGGACACTTTTCCACCTCGTGAAGTCACCAGTCTTTTTAATTTCTCTCTCCATTCTCTCTCCAGAGCAAGGACTGAAATCCCTGTGGAGTGTGAGGACTTGGCCCAGTGCGAGACTGGGAGAAACCCACACTCACGCCATGTCCGCTCCAGAGAGGAACCTTGGTCTCATCTCCCACAGGTGGTGAAATTTATTCCAGGTTTTTGTTTTCTTTCTCTTCCCACTCCCCCCTCTTCACCCCCCAAAATGATCCTAAGTCTCCGATGGGACTCTGCATTTTGTTTTATTCTAATCAGCAGCAACACTAGTGGCTTTCAGACTGCACAAAGCAGAGCGAAAAAGCAGACAGTGGTGGGAGAAACAACACACAGCACAGACATCCTAGTGCCAGCACTGATGTCATGCTGAATAGCTATTTGAAAGAATTTAGTGGCTTAGTATCATTTACTCCCAGAAGCAGCAGCTATCCAAAGCACTCCAGCATGATTTGCACTCAGAAATTCTGATCTCTACGTGCCCGACAGGCAGAACAAACTCTGGTTCGTACCTTGCGGTGCAGGGACAGGATGGGTTGAAGTGTCTTGGATTTTTGGTGTCCAACTGTTTTACAGCAATTTAAAGATCATCTTTACTGGCCTAAACGTGAAAATTCCCCTCCCCAGGAGGTGACCTGAGTCAAGGGGAGGGCTTCATGGGGTAACACCGAGCAGGACCCCCTTGTGTCTCTGCAGAGGGTCAGGCTCGCTCAGGCCCCATCCTTACCCCCTCTGCAGGGACATGGTCCACTGGCAGCGAGGTGCTGGTCGAGTCTGATCTCACAAGTAAAGGGTGGGGACATGCTACAGCCTTAGCAGAGAGGAAGAGAGTCAAAAAGCAGAAGCAAGTGATACTGAGGGACGCTGTCCCCTTCTTATCTTCCATGTCAGACCCCACCCCAGCAGAATGAGGGATAGGCTGCAGAGATGGGGGATGGAGCCAGCCTTCCCTTGGACAACAGGGACCTGTCCTGCGCCCTCCTCCAGCGACACGCTCCAACCCCAGTCCGTGCAATGACCGGTGCAGCTGGGCAAGAGCTGTCTCAGCAGAGAGAACCCCAATGCTCCCGCCGCAGAGGGGGGGTTTCCAGCAGCAGGCCCCTCGATGCAGCAGGGAGCGGCGGTGGGGAGTGCCTCTTGCACGAGGTGCGTGCACAGGCACCACGCTGCACTTGCACAAGCCGCTGCCAGCACTGCAGAGGCTGGCACTGCTTTTCTCCACCATGAGAGCTGGTTTTAATTAGGTCCTTCACCTCAAAGAGAACACATATACTTTCAGGATGAAGTGGGACCACTGACAGGGCTGGCGATGCTGGGAGAAAGTATCCTGCAGGATAAGTAAGAGCACTCCTACTCCTCTTATTCCACAGCTTTAGCAGTGTATTATCCACATTATTCTCTGCAGGTAAAACTCAACATGTGCTGACAGCGGGCAAAGGACATCTGAATCACACCCTGCTTCTACACCATCCAGTAAAAGAGGATCAAATAACTTATGGCTAATTATTTACCTGACAGACTACACATTCAGAAATTCTCTCTTTTCAGACGCTAAGATAAATATTTAAAAAAATAAAATAAAATTATTCACCACTTCCATTTCCATCAGTTACCTAGTAAGTCTTGTTACTTGGCCATTACTGCTTTCTGTACCAGGAGCTTTCTAGCGAGTGTCACAGTGGTAGTCCAAAAGCACTGTGGACTGCTCCCATGGGAGACTCTCCAGAGCCCAGCGCTGCTCGGTCTCTGTGGGAAAGTCAGTAAAGCTGCATCACAACAGCAAAGGAAAGGTGCAGCCCTCCTGCTGCTCACAAGGGTCTTTTTTTACCGCAGCCTGAAAGCCCTGAGGGAAGCAGAGCAAAGCCCCCAGGCTGGCCAAGATCTTCCCAGGGGGTGAGCACGATGCCGCTGCCGACCAGCTCCTGCCGGTCCAATGTGAACGGAAGAAAAGGGAGGCTTTGCTGCCTGCACTTTCCTTTCCCTGCCTGTCCTCCACCTCTGCTTCTCCCACTCCAGCACACGTTCTCCCCTCCAGGCCCTCGCAGCAGCCAGTGCGGGATGCACGTGCCACCGCCCAGCGAAAAGCTCCGGCACTCCAGCAGCAACACAAAACTCTCTTCTGCCTTAAACATCGTGAAGCACCAACAAACATCTGACCACTGGTTTGAGCACTAGCGTTTAGGCAGTGTAGAGGCTTTAAAATGGGTCTAGGTACAGCAGTGAATCCCATCCAAAGCCTTGCCAGCTCAGCTTCCCCATCATTAAGATGATGTTTTGTTTAGTTGTTTAGTCCTTGTTACTCCTCGAGGAGCATAGGGCTGCAACAACACTACGCCATCGGACCTGGTGGCGTAGTGTTGTTGCAGTTTCTGTAACAGGTTTTGTTTTTTACATGATTGGGTTGTTAGCCCAAAACAAGACCCCCAACCTGGAGGGCCAGGGTGCAACATTTTAGTCTGGCCTCTCCCCAGACAGACCTGTTTGGCTTGGTTAGACCTGCCAAGAGCGCAAGGCTCCCGCCGACGTAGCTCTGTGGATCGACAAGGCGCGCAAGCCACCGCACCACGACAAGGTAAGTTGCACCAACTAGTGGTGGATTAAGATGATGTAGCAAATTAAATCTGGAACAGAGAGCCCTGTACCAAGCATGCATTCTGCATGCCATCTAGCACACAAGACTCGACAGGCACACATCTTGTACCAAGTTTTCTAATAGCATGTATCACTAGTCTCCTGGTCTAGTGCCACAGGTCGGGAATAGGTACGTTGCTAAAGTCGCAATCCAAAAGGGAAACAGGGAAAATCCTGTGGCCAAGACTGAAATCATGAATGAGCATACCCTGGAGAAACCTTTGGCAGAAAAATAGGGACCCATATTCTGTGGCTACCCCAGCCAAACCCAGCTATCTGGTCATTGTAAAGTAATTCCCTCTTCGCCTTGCTTCACGTACGTGAAGGACTTGGACAGCAAACACTGCTTAGCATTAACAGCAGCAGATAAGGGAAGAGCTGAGACACCAACAGATGCAGCCTGGAGCGTCAGACAAGTGGAAGATGCTATTGTACAATATGGCTGTGGCAGTACTTCTGACACTGCAGCTATCATAAGCATCTCATACCAGCTTTAAACACAAGTGGCAGACAGACACACACACACCAAGCTACGGTATATAAATGCAACCAGCGAGTGGCATCTATATTCTTTTATCCAGCATTTATCAGCTTTTCCTTGCTACTCCCACTTGAAACAGATCAAACAGTTGCACAGGAATGAGTAACTTTGGAGATGATCAAAACGTAAAGAGAAATGGTGTTTCTCACCACAGACGTAGCTTGGCTGTAGGATTAACTTCCCTCAAAAAGAAGAAAGAAATTGTACCTTATGCTGAAGCACTAAAGCCACCAGGCACACTTTTCCCTCTCCTGATCTTCTCTAATTCATCTGCACTGTGAAACAGAAGTCAACAAACTCATTAAACTACCAGCATAATGTATTTGTCCCACAACACTTTTTGCCCCTCAGTTAATGAGTATGGGGAAGAAAAAAGGAGAGAGATGGGAATAGTTTGCTGGCACCACTATGGAGATAGCAGCCACCTTCATGCTCTGGGCACCTGATGTATTAACGGTGTATTAAAAGTGACAAGCTCCAAGAATTCATGCAATGGAGACAGTCCTCATTTGCCGTAATAAAACAGACTGGGAAAGCAATTGTCATGGTGCTATTAAGTGGATCCTGAACCCAATTGTCCCTCCTGTGATGTGGCTCTTTTGCATCCAGAAGAGAGATGTGGGCAAAGCAGTGCAAAATAACTATAATCAGCAAGTGCAAGGTGGCCATAGCCACATCTCAGGGTGAAGCAGAGACAATAATTTCTCCATGTATTATCCTTCTTTTCCTTTCATGGTTTACAAGAGACCCAGTTATTTTCTCAATAGATTCATTTCAAGAAGCTATTTCTTCAAAGTACGCTCTGAGTTTTTGTTGCTCAATTTGGACTGGACACCAGTGTCAGATGGGATTGCTACTGGTCCTACACTGGATGAAATACACTCACAGAACTGGATTTCTAATGAAAATTTTCACACTTGCAAATTGACACATTTGCTTCCTGCAAATAATCACAGTAGCTTTTCCCAAAGGCATTCCTGCCAGCAAAAGCATTAGCTCAAGTATTTAGGGATTTGACCACAAAGAAGGACACAAAAAACAGCAGAAGCAAATGCAACATTTAATTTGACAAATATTTACCAAAAAACGGCACCCAGCCTCCACGGCAGCCATCACACAGTAATTATACTCCTTGCATCCGTGTCTAATTTAGAAAACCCGAATGGAAGGAAATCAACAGCATTCTTTTGGGGAAGCAAAATTTACCTTGAGTAAAACGGAGCTCATGCAACCAGACACCAAAAGCCTCACCAAGCCTCCAGGCAGAGCTTAAGGACAAATTTTGCCAGCTGTAGGTTACAGAAGGCCGTGTTTAATAATGTCAACTCGTCAGTAAGTCCCTGGCAGCAGTCTGAAGGGAAAGCGTGGCAGGTTTTGAAAGGCACCAGTCTGAGGGAGCTCACGGATTTGTACTTGTCACTGAAGGCAGTGAGAAACCCTTCAAAGCGCACGCTGAGAGAATTGGTTTATGTAATTATAGAGACTTACGTCTCGTACAGTTCCAGGAGTTCACTGCTGTCCTGGAGCTCTTGGCGCAGAGGACTTGACAGGAGAAAAATGTAGCGTTGCCTTTGGATGGAGATGACGGTAAATACAGCGACCAGCTTCAGGGTTTGGTTAGGTGCGAATAAAGCAACCCCTCCCTTGGAGGGGGCCCAGACTGCGGGAAGAGCCTCACCGCAGCAAATCACCCTGGGGCGCAGAAAAAGCCATCAGAGCTGGGAACCAGCGACCACATTTTGTTTTATTTCCATAGGGCAGATAGAAGCAGCTCATTATTGACGGCACTGAGTTTGCCAAAACTCCTCATTAATGGTTCACATTTATGTGGTTAGTCTGCAACCATTTTCATGGTTTGAATGTATTAAAGACAGGGTGTTGAGGTCTCATTTAGGGGTAGGGTGTCTAGAGTAAACGTCTACAGCTATAAACCGCAAGAGTCCTAGCCACAGCCCTGAATTTCCCCAGTGTTGTATAACATTAAATTCATCATTTAAATCGCACCCCAACTGAGATTTCAGTGAATCAAATATATGGAAAATAAATGTCAAATTCCATCTATGTTATTTTGTGTATACACAGGGCAGAAATAATGAATCCATAGAGATGTAAGTCAAGGACTTTTAAAACCAGATCTGTCACTGCCCTATCAGGATTACAATGGGACTTTATGTCACTAACTCCCACAGTTTACTCCCAAGTCTCAGATGTAGAGTGACTTTTTTTAAACGCTCTGGTTCCCGAAATCCCTGGACTGTTAGAAAACCTCATCTTCCTTTAAAAAAAATATATATACACACCATTAAGTTTCTAGCCCCTCAGGTTGCTCAGATTAGCTCATAAGCACGACAAAGAGAAACCCAGGTCTATTTTCTCATACCATCTTGTGATACCTAAGCCAGTCCCAGGCCAGACCTCTGGCTCAGGTCAAGACTAACACTCCTGTTCCCCAGCACCCACGGATTCGCTGCCTGCCCTCAGCCCCTGACTCAGCACACACATCTTGAGAAAACCTTGTACCAAAGACAAGGGCAGGATAAAAGAAAAAAGGTAATGAAAAGGAGCAAACTAAAAAGACCATTTGGGGTCTTCCTGACACAGCGTTTCCTCGGTAAGACAGCAAGTTCTTGGACAAAGTACCACCAGAAAGGACCCAAATCAAAACCCTGTGGTGGGAGGCTCGCAGACTGCAAGGAATTTGAAAAGCTGGCTTTCAATTGCACTTATATGTTGGTTATATAGGTACATACACGTTGAATTTAATGCCTGAGCTCTGGGCCAGGGCAGTAGCACCTTCCCAGGATAGGAAGGTTTGCTCCGGCTGTGGGACTTGGTCCCCGAGGCAGGAGACTGAAAAGGCTTCACATAAGCACACTGCTGAGGTTTTCTCTAACTGGAAATGTTCCTTCTGTTATTCTGAACAGTCTGTCCACGCTTCACGGCATAAACTGCTTTAGAAATTACAGCCCTGGAACGTAAAACCGGGGCAGGCTGGCTGCGAGCCCTGGCTGCTCCTTGCAGCCTCTTTGCCAAAGGGTATCTGGTGTCGGCAATAGAAAGAGGGGTAGAAGCATAAAAAAAAAAGCAAACGTCTAGCTCCAACAGCCATCCATGCTACTGACCAGGACCATCTGCTTTGTGCCACAAAAGAGGGATGGACAGAGCCCGCATTTCAGACAAAAGTCCTCCAGCAATTCTTCTGTAGCATAGACTACCCTCTATCTCCACTCTGCATCTAGATTTTGCCCCAACGCCATACAACTGAGCTGCTTGAAATGGCTTCTCGATCTGTCAGCATCGAGGTAGAAAGCATGCAAGACTATTTGGGGTGAGAAACGCTCAGAGCTGCTGCTGCGGAGTGGGTTTGGGGAAGGCTCGACCCAGGAGCTGAGAGCAGGGCGGTGCATGGACCACAAACGTACTGCCCCAGCCTCGGCGGCAGGAAGAAGCAGGATACGTGTCAACCCATCCCAAACGTGGCCAGTGCTTGGGAATGCAGCCAAATGAAGCAGTCTGATCCAAGGCCTGGCCTCCAGATGTTCCCAGATAAGATAAACAGCTTTGCACCACAGTGATCATATTTTTTCCTCCCCTCGGCTCACTCCTGACTTACCAAGGGTTAAGAGGGGTAAAGTGCATTCACTTTACGAGTGTTCAAATCCAGTTATCCACCTCATACTAAGGCCAAAAAAAAAAAAAAACCAAAAAAAACATAGCCCAACTAAATCATGATAAAGGGTTGCATTCCTCAGCTCCTGTGACGGCCCCTGTTTTATCAACATACCAGCCAGAAAAGAGGTTTTGGCCCCAGATGATATGCAATAATCATCTTGACAGCAGTACTTGAATCTTCTATATTACTCCGTGTTTTTAACATTAAACTCTCTACCACCATATTTAAGGCCAGCCGAGGGTTTACAGGACAAATGCCAAATACATTAAAAAGGTTTCATCACATAAAATTACACCTTAAGCACTTAAGAGAACAAATGAGAAATTGGGTGAAGGCAGATGCCAGAGTGACAAAGCTAATACTGGAACTCTTTATCTTCACAGAAAAATGACTGGGTAGCTGCTGATTTGATGTGTAGCAATTAAAGAGTAATTTACACAGTGCCACTTAGTGACAAGTATAATTATGTTCTACTCAGGGTACATATCAGATAATAATTGCCTCCAGCTGAGCTGGCGTTTGTAACCCACTAAAAGGGACTTTAATGATGTGACCAAACATGGATTTCGGCTAGAAAGTTTATGACTGACCAGAAGATCACAGGATTTGCTTTTTGAAGAAAACTGCAATAACAGCTTGATCTCCTCTACAATTGCACTGATCTATGCACAGATCTATAACAAAGATAAGAAGGTTCAGAAGAAATTATAAGATTTCTAGGACAGATCATACAGGAAGTTGTTCAATTCACAAGACTCTGGTGCCTAAAGCTTTAAAAAAAATTAAAAAAAAAAAAAAAAGAACAGCAGTGCCAGATACAGTCAGTAGCCAAAGTCTGGTAGACAAAAGGCGTCACTAATCTTGTGCGTATCCTCTAGAAACCGAAGGGAAACCTACAGGAACGGCCCGTCTATGCCTGGCACACATAGGGACACCCTTATTTAGATTCTGCAGTGTCTTAGTTGGGCTCTGGTGATTCCAAAAGACGTCAGCTACTACTCCCAGGATGCTGCTGGAATTAACTTTCATTAGTGCCCATTGAAATAAAGCCCCAAAGCACTGAAACCAGCTCCATAGCCTGGCCTGTAACACTTGCATGAAAAATAAAGTCTTATATTAAGCTGTGGATAGACTGGAGCTCTTCTGTAGACCTTCAGAGTTGCCGTAGCTCTGAGTGTATCCCCAAACCTTTTCAATAAAAAGGAGGAATTACAAAATGTAATGGTGTTTTTGAGCATGTACTCAGTGTTTCTGTCCCCAGACTCCGCTGGTCTCTGGACTGCCCTCAGCTGGGAATTCAACACAGAAGGGCATGGGATGAGGGTGTTGGAACAGGAGAATTGACTGGAGCAGCATCACTGAAAGCCAAGAGAGAACGTTGCTGTTAAGTTCAGTTTCAGAAAGTTTTGGGACAGTGTGGCTAGTGCCCTAAAAACACAACTTAAAGCTAAGTAGGACCTAGGCCACACACAGGGATTTGGGAGTTATAAGAAACGCCAAGAATTTCGCCAAAGACATAAAGCCAAGTCTACCCTTTCCCCCAGAACCTACAGCTGATACAGAGGCCTCATTTACCATCAACACAAAACATGCAGGGACACGAATATTCACAATGAACCCAAAGGAAGTGTGAAGTGCTGTGCAGAGCCTGCTGGGTACCGGCAGGCCGCACTACGATGCTGAGATACTGGAGCTCGCAGAGGTACCAGAGTCAGTCCAGCTGTGAAACCAGGGCGAGCAGAAGCCACATGCAGACCTTCAAACTCACAGCTCAGGCTTGCCCACAGCAGATCCTCCACCCCTCCCCAACCAAGGATCCAACCAGCCTACTTGCCTGAAAGCACATGGATGTTAAATTCTTATTATGCATTACAATTGCCAGCTGAGGTGCAGTGAGCAGCAAGAAGCACAAAAATCAAGCAGGACTACAGCACAGGTCACAAAAACTGAGCTCAGTAACATTTTGCATCGCAAACTAAGTGGCCTTATGGCCTCTCTTAGATTTTACCAGCCTGTTCAGGGGAAACACAATAGTAGTGATGTAGGAAAAATAAGGGTTAAGATTGTGCACAGTATACGCCACCTCAATTATCCTTGACAGTATGTTCTGAAACTATAGTAACCAGGATAGGATCTCTCAATGGACCAAGTATTTAGAACAATAGGACCCTTCAAAGTATTATTTCCCTATTGTAAATGTATATAAAATATATCTAGCCTTGGAATAGTATCAAGAAATAATGCATCCTCAGCTAACCTGTAATGATTATAATACTAAAATGTCTACCCCTTTGTGAATAACGAGCATGCTAATTAGAAGACTTCCCCAAATGTTTGAAACCAGGTGAATTGCATATGTATGACGAGGGCAGGTGAAAGATGTGTAAGGAAGTTTAACACCACCAATCAGCTGCATCTTGTTATTATAAAAAAGGCATGTTTGATGCACTCGGTGTGCTGGCTGCTGCTAGAGGCCTGGCACCCTACTCTGCAGACTGGAAATAAAACCACATATCTCAATTCCACGTGTTGATTAGCTTTTTGCACACTGGGTAAAGAACCCAGATTTTGGGACAACAGCACTAGACATAGTTTTGATTAACTACCATGACATGACTCAAATGTGCAAGTGTAGAAATGCATCAGTGCAGCATGTCAGCTCAATGGAACAATCAAAGTCACTTTAAATGAAAGCACAAGGCATCTTCTCACATTTATTTATCTTCCTCCTCCTCTGACATGAGGATGAGAGATGGCATGAGTCAAATTTTACCTCTCCCATTTGTTCTGGTTTCTCACTGGAAAAGAATTCTCAAACAAATTCATTAAACAGGTGAGGTGGCTCAAGAGTTGACACACCTACTCATCACTCACCATGCCCCTACGCCATGAACCACCCCACCGAGGAGAATCAGCACAACAGGACCTGGGGCTGTAACTCCTCATCACTGCCCACATGAGTAGGGTCCCTGTCTCGGACAGCCTGGGGCTCTCCCATCTCTCACCTTGCTGGGTGATAGCTCCAGACAGATGGCTGGTCTCAATCTCTTAAGCCAGAGAAGCCAGGCCTTCTGTCCCAGCCCCTGGTCCTCCAGGGCAGCTGATGTCACAGCAATCTTTTGGGTAACTCCATCAGGGTACAGTAGGTACTGTAGCAAAATGAGAGGTTTTGCCTGGCACTTAAGTTTTGCTTGTCCTTGCAAGTAAAGGTCTGCTAAGGTCAACCTGGGGTGAGGAATTCCTCAGTGGTGGTGGTGATGATGATTCCAAGAGGAGTCCAGTGACCGCTATCATTAGATCAAGACCGGCTTAGCCAGTACGGACATAAAGTCCTGTGACCCTTTGTACACTGTTCCCATTGCAAAAATAACTTCATGTGGGATCACGCTTCCAGGAAGAAGTCCTGGTAACACACACAGCTCGGACAGTCCTGTCCCTGAGCTCGAGCATCCTATTGCTGCTTTTCACCGACCTACCTCTGCTTGCCCAGGCCAGTGGATGCTCTCTCTCAGCCATCTGCTCAACCCAGGGTAGCCGGGCTCCCCGGGTCACCTCCGGCTGGTCTTCCCTTCTGCACCTCCCCTGACACAGCCGGAACAGCCCTCATGTCCTCAACAGAGGCAAACTCTTCATCACACACTATATCTCAGTTTTTATGCCAATTCTTGCCTGATTTGGGAGCCAGTAGCACACAAGACCCTAGCATAAGCTCTGGGATGGATATGCTTGCTCTTACAGACACATCCAGACAAAGCACCTTGTTAACGGTGTTAATGACGTACAGAAAGGTGTCCTGGGCACTCTCCATAGAGCACTGGTAATTAACGCGTTGCATTTCACTAGCTTCACAGAAGACATTAATGATTAACCTCTCTTCTTTTCCTGCTGTATGATGCAAAATTGATTGTTATTCTAGTAAGAGCCCAGGAATACATATTAAGCCATCTCAGCCAAAGCAAGGCAGAAGAAATTTAAAAGACAATAGTAGCAGGAAAGGTGAACTCTACTCTCCTTTACTCAAGACATTGCACCAAATTAAAAACCATGCCTTGACTCCCAGGCACTACTCCAAGGATAAGCAGCACGCGAAGCCCCCTCCAGCCCACAGTGCAGCTTGGCAAGGCCTTAAATTGGAGAGTATATACCAAAACAACTAAAAACCCCAGTTATCTAGGACTGACTGTCCTTGCAATTGTTTGTTTCCAGGTTTACAGTGAAAGCTTCAGTTGTTCGTGCTTTAATCCTACTAACTAAAATCTTTACTTGTTCTCCTGTGAGCCTCATCTTGCGTTTTGGAATACCTAATGGGTTGAGGCAGAAGAGCTGAGTTTGCTGAGCACCATTTTGGAGAACAGGTCAATGGGAAGCGTGAGGAGGCTGCTGCTGGAGGGCAGCACTCAGGGCACAGCTGGGGCGGGAAGAAAAAACTAGTGCCAGCCTGCAAAAGTTTTGTCTGTGAAGCTTATGCTACCCACTGCAAGCTTTGAGGAGGAGTATCCGTGACCTGCAGGACACGCACAAATCACTTTTCTGTGAGTGGATGTGGCAGTGAAGCTATTCCCACATCCAGTGCAGACTCCTGAGTGATCGCAGGAGGTAAGAGGATGTGCCAGAGCAGAGCTCTGCACTAAGCAAGAAAACATACAGTACCTGCAGATAAAGTACAAAATAAGAACATATAGCAGCAGTGGTTAGAGGCAGTATCGATACTGGCTGAAAGTCACGTAGAGAAACCCACAGAGCAAACCGATACAGTCAGTCAGTAAAAGCACTAACATTTGAGATCAAAAAATAACCAGCATACTTAGCAAACATCGCACTACCAGCTACAGGGGATTTTATCTCAACCCTTGTTGCAATTGTATGATAAAAAGAAATTTTTCAGTAAATCTGCTTCTTCTGATTTATTCAAAATAACATATTTATTTTCAAAGTAAACCACATGCAGCAGCGAGGCCAACGCCCTGCCACAAACAAGGATCAAGCTTGATATTGCTCCAGAAAGCAAAGGGGACTGTGCCATGCTCACAGCTTGCTGTGCTCATTGCTGGCACTTGCTGATGCTTCCATGGTCTTAGGAGTCTGTCCGGAGTACAAAAAGGTCCAGCAGCCCCTTCAGTCATAAGTGCTGTTGTCTTTTACGTCTTATAAAAGGTAGTTTTATTCAGAAGCAATTTGGGAGTTAAACAAAATACAACTCTAATATCAAAGTTGTTAGTCATACAGTGCATGGTGAAAGGAACACTGAAGGAAATGGAGAAAATAATCAGAAAGAGTGAGGCTCCCTTGGTTGTCACGGGACGGGGTTTCTTGTTCTGCACCACAGATTTTCTTGGTCATCTTTGACATGACGCTCATTCCTCCGAGCCTTCCTCCCGCCCCAAAAACAGGGGAAGAAAACAAATCCAAACACCTGAAAACACCAGCAGCGGCACAAAGAATAATAAAACCACCATAAATATTTTCTCAAATGAGAGTCACATTACACTCCCAACACCAAAGACGTCTCCACAACCAGAGCACGAGCACAACCTCACTGCAAGGTCTCTGCACGCGCTTGCAGAGCAAACCTTTGCAGTCGTGTTTTCCACCCGCCAAAGCAATCCACAGCGGTCGGTGGCATCGGCGCAGAAAAGTGAAGCAACTTTTGCAAATTCACTCACGAGGGCAGTGGCAAAGCTGAAACGGGATCCCAAGCCCTGAGTCCCAGCCCAACACTCCAGGTACTGAGCCACGTCTTCCACCCAGTGCAGAGGGTCAACGGGGACAGCGAGCACAGGACGCACCCTCGCTGGGACGGGAAGCAGCATCAAGCAGTAAAAGGGTTTAATGGTTCATTATCACATCATTCCCTGAAGTTTCTAATATTAAATTAATCCCTGTCTGTCCAGATCAGCCAAGTTCATCCTCTACATAAATTGGGTCAGCAATAGCCTGAATTAAAAAAAAAAACAACCTCATTGAGTGGTGAAAGTTTCTGCCATGGCTGATTACTCTGTGAATTATTCATCCCAACAGCAGCTCTGCATTGCTCAACAGAAACATTCCTATAGTCAGGAGAGCACCAGCAGAGCAGGGCAAAACAGGCCAAATTCCCCCAAAATACAGCGGCAGGGCAACACCCTGGCCCTCTGTAAAGCATCCCCCACAGGGCTGCATCCCTGCCGACCCCCCGCCTTTGCCCTGTTCAGCAAGCACAATAGCATTTGCCTTTAGAACTGCAGGCCAAATTTTCAAAAACAGCTAAGAAATTCCACTGTGGCATTTTCTTTTCATGCTACCAAGGGCGGATTGCTGCAAGAGTCATTGATAAAGGGACTCAAAGCCTCTGTGTAGCTACAGGAGAGAAATGAAGAAGTAAAACCTCAGCTGTTCTGAAATCTTAAGAAGCTGCTGCAAAGACCCATGTTGAATCATTTACTGTCTGTAGTTACATGCACTTTAGTCAGTCCTACAAGATTTTAAATGCCTCCTAATCTAGTGGTGAGCCAGATTATCTTTTTTTACCTCATATAGATGAATTAAAAAATAATTTAGATGGCTAGGCAATTCTCTGCGCCCAGATGAATGTGCCTGAAAACATGCCCTAATATTTAAAAATTACCTTTTCTGAATAACACAGACCTGGTGGTTTGAGAACTGTGCAGCTTTTGCTTTAAGTAGTGAACTATCCTCCAGGGCTTAAAACCCACAAGTTTTAAGATAAAAGAAGGTCTCAAAGATATGTTTAATTATGACTAGATGGAAGAATGAAAGATAACTGGATGGGAGATAAGCCCTTGCAGAGACAGAAGCTGTTTTCTAGTTCTAGGAGATAATAAATTGTGCTATTGGTCTGTCCCTGGGCTTTGCTGGTAATAGATCACATGCATTTTCACGCAAGTTCAAATAACACACAGAAAAACAGCCACAAACTAGTCCCGTTGCCAAAACGCATCTTAAATAACACACCAAAAAAGGGCCACAAACTAGTCAGGGTGCCAAAATGCATCAGATGTTAAGCAGCCTGTGGTCTTCAGGATGTCAGGGTGGGACAGACTGTTTTGATGATGACTTTTCAAGAGAAATTTCATGGTTCGCATGCCATTCCTGAAACAGCCATGCTGCGGCAAAAGGAAAACAGCATTTGGTTAACAGCGATCATAATTTGTGGAGCCATTTTATGAAGCTCCCTCCGAGATGGCTGTCTTGAAAAGGGTGTAAGTGATGTAAAACATTCAGAGTTGTTACATCTCAAAGGCAAAGAGGGCAAACGTGAGGCTGCGTGCAGCAGAAGTTGGCTTCTGCAGCATTGGTTTAGGCAGCTGCTGCCCAAACCTCTCCTCATGAGGACAAGGGACATCAGGAGGAAACACAGGGCAAAAAAGAAAGAGGGAGAAAATTATGAAAATCGGTGAAAAAAAGCATCCTGGGATTAAAAATACAGCACCTGTGAGCTGACAGCCAGCTCCTAGGGCAAGGAAGGCAGAGAAGTGAGGTGGTGTCGGGGTCAGGACTCGGGGACGCACGGCACTGAGGAGCCCAGCGGAGACCTCACACAGGAGTTAAACATCACACAGCGGTGGGTTAAACATCACAGAACCTTCAGCTGGTTCTCAAGGCATCCCTTAGACCAAAGCAAACCCTTTCCCCTCTACAGTGTAAAACTGCAGCACGCCCGGGGGTGGCACACCACAGGATAGCCAGCACCCGAGCGTGGTACACAGGTGGTGCACGCGTGTCACCACGTGTGCCAGCACGGTCCCACCGGTGCACAGCATGCAATGCGCTTGCTTGTTCTGTAACCACAGACAAAGGGAAGAAGCATGACTAAGGTCTTGTCCAATTCAAAGGAAAACAGCAGGATCCAGCTTCAAATAACACCGGTGAGTCAGCCCTGCTAGGATGCGAGCCGGCGGCTCCAGGGGCCCTTGGTGCTTCTCCCTAACCACGGGTGATGATTGCAGCCGAGCGACCGGGAATTGGGTTGGTACCATGACGCTGGCCTTTGCAAAAATTGTGATGGAGACAAAGAGCTGAGGGAACAGTTCGTGCCTTCACACGCTATTTCCAGCCCTTACACAGCTCCAGAGCAGGAACTTGGTACCCAGCCCACGAGCACATAAGAGGGCTATGCTGTCACTCGGAAGGACTCATGTTACTGTAATTCTTCTATGTTGAGGAGAGATGGAAAAATAAAACTCCATTTTCCTGAAATGATCCTCACTCTCCATACTTGCACGGTATCCGTGGCATGTGGGCACCACACCAGCTCTAACGGGGTCAAGGATACAGATTCTAACTTTGAGAGCCTTTCCCTCCTTCTGGTAAATCAATCCCAGCTTGACCTGCTAGTAAAATCAGCAGGCACAAACACACTGAGCACCAAGGGGGGGGTGGTTGGGTCAGACGGGGAGCATCATCTGCAGACTGCTTCCAGTAGCCTGCATGCACCAGCAGACAACAGATGCTGTCCCATCACTTTGCATTTTTACTTCTGTCATACCTGGAATTTCTCAACGAAGCAAGAATAACCCAAAGGAGAAAGCGGCAGATCAGGGGATCCCTCTGCTGGTCTCTGCTGCTTTAACGTACCACGGCATACTCTACACGTCTCTACTGCTTAAACGAGCATCCCCTTTGGAAAATCGAAGACCTCCTTAAAAGTGGCAAACAGTTATAGTATGCAACGATTTCTCCTGTTTTTAACATGGATGCTCAGTAACAAATGTACTATTGTGTTTTATTCCTCAGCTCTGCTTTTACTCCTCATCTCCAAGTTTAAAACTCCCTGGAACTGGTAACACCAGAAAAATAATCACTCCAATAGGTCTGATTGAGAACTGGGAGGAGGGAGTGCTGACTTGTCTCAGATGTTATCAAGCACCACGGGTTTGACGCTCAGATGGAGCCAGTGGCAGGGCAAGTGGTGAGGCTGAGACAGCTACGGTACAAAAATGGTTTTGAGTTGAGCAAGATTAAAATGAACAGGAGACAGTCAGAGAAGGAGGCCGAGGCCATAGTTAACAATACGAGGAAGATAGTATCCTAAAAAGTTCCCATAAAATAAGGGTCCCGTGCCTGGTGACCACTACTCTCGAGGCATTTTTCTGAGGTGGCCGCAGCCCCCACAAAAGGGTCACGACTCTCCCTGACCTACAGAACGGGGTGCCCTGGAGCTACCAAAACTTTTAACTATAGGAGTAAGTCATCAGCTAGAAAGATAAAACCACATAAAGTGACAGTGAAAAGGTGTGAGAATTCCAGTCAATTTGACAACTCTGAAGCTGTTTCTCAAGCCCATCCTCCGAGTGTGGAAATAAGCTAGAAAGGGAAAGCTAATCCCCAGTGTGTCTCCATGAAGACCCCAGAGATGCAGCAGGAGTAGAGTTGGTCCTGTACATTTTCAGCTGCCTTTTATTTCATATTTACAACTACCTTTCTAATTCCACTAATCCCAAGGGGACTCTAAAGATCACAGCTAAGATGTATATTAAGCTCCTACTGCAGAGCTCTACAGTTTAACCAAAAAAAAACCAAAAAACCAAACAAAAAAAAACCCCCAAAAACCCCCACCAAACAAAAAACCACCCACCAACCAACCAAACATAAACAAACAAACAAAACACACACACACACCCAAACAAACAAAAAGCCCCCAAATTAATCCCATTCTTATTGGCTGCTTTGTGATTGAGGTTTTGGTTAAACACTTGCAAGCAAAAATGAGTTGACAAAATTAATCTCTCAGTTTATCTTCATGACAAGGTTACAAGTAGGTGCATCCAATCCCGGTCACGGATGCAGTTGGCTGCGAAAGGGACCAGGAGCCGGCTGGTCAGGCTGCCTGGTTGGTGTGTGGATGAAGACACCTGAACTTAAGTGCTTCTGTACTCTCCTATGGACACTAACCTCTAAAGGAAAAGCAGGATTTCCCTGAAGGATTCACTGCTATGTTTAATTTTCTCCAAGATAAAGCTTAAGCAAAATACTTTAAAGATTGCTCCTGTTGCCAGCATGGGCTCCAGCTGCAAGAGAAGCTCCTCACCTGCCTCCCTCCGTACTAAGAAGACATCATGCCCTTTTTCCCCAGACCTGCTGCAAAAACATGCTCTCTCTCAAGTCACAGGCTAGTTTTATGAACTGCCAAATAATTGAAAAACCTTCACCTCAGACCCTTGTGCCCTCAACATGGAAGACCAGCTTCTTACAACAGATCACACCAGTTAACCCTACGGTGACAATAAGACCTGTGACACCTTGCCGAATCTCACCGTCAGAAAATGAAAAGTCAAAATTTTCTCAAATTGTCAGGAGTCCTGCTCCAAGCATGGAGACCAACCTCAGGTCTGAGCCTCTTCTCACCCAGCCATTGACCTTTCTACTCTCGGCCCTGGTACAGGTCTTTTGCTTGCCCCTCTCACGCTATTTCTTAGCCAGCAGTTGCTCCTTTTCCAGCCCAGGCTCTCCAAGGTAGAAGGTTTCATATTTATTCATAAATGCAAATCATACTTCCCAGTGTGCAGCGAGCTAAGCGCCCTGTTCCCATGGAAACAATTCAGATGCATTTACATGAATGGGTAATTTTACAAACTGCAGAAAAATCCTTGACATTGTCACAGTCAAGGGCAGACTCAGGGACTACACAAACCAAGTTCTTAAACCTCAGTAACAGCTGTGGGGAGATAGATAGCCATGCAGTAGTGGCAGGCAGATAAAATGGAGTCGGGATTTCCACTGGTGCTGACTTTGAGCAGCCACAGTCAGAGCAGTGGGATACAAAAGGCAAGAGTAACGTAAGCAGAGGGCACCTGGAGAACTTCTTTACCAATAGTTTCTTCTACAGCTGATACCAGGTTTTGGACTACTGTAAATGGCAGTGAAATTTTCCCCAGCGCAGACCTAGACCCCCCCACAAAAGGTTCTCCATCACCATGAACACTTGCACCAAGCAATGAGGGACTGTAGAGGGCTGATTTTCGTTACGGGATTGCAGAACCAGCACAAGGGACCGAACAGGAGAGGAAACCACGAACCAGTGAGGTCTCCCAGCGCTCAAGTCTGCTTTGGCAGAAACACTGCTGTGTGCAGGGGAAGCCTTTGGTGGAGAGCCTGGCACTGGTGGGCATCTGTGCTGGTCCGGCACCCAGTCCAGAAACAAAGCTGGGGCTTAAGCCTTTGCCTGGTCTGTAAAGAAATTAAGACTGAAAAGAGCAAGACAGTGTTAATCAGTACACATCACTTGGTCACTAGGAGACTATTTAGTGGGGACAGCAGGAACAGAAGACAGTGGTCTCAGTGCTAATGCTTGGTGGTCTTTCAGGAGTGTTAGCTACCAATATACCAAACAGCTCTGAGGCAACGACCGCATTTATAAGCTATCGTTCTTAGCACTCTTTCTGCCACCTCAAAATGAGTGTCCAGTCTGCACTGGTCCTTCCATGTGTAAGGTGAGTCAGCCAACCCTGAGTTAGATATCCAGAGACGTAGATGGCCTCTCTTCACCGGCTCCAGAGGACCCCAGCTGTCCCACTTATGTGCCAATCTGGCTTTACATGGCTGGACTAGATGGGGTGAATCTCACCCCAGCTCTCAGCAGAGCAGATACGGCTGATATCGCATGGCTGTGAAGACCAGGAGCATCACAAACAAGTCCAGAGACAAACTGCTTGGAAACACACATCGGCTTTCTGCAGCGTGACATCGTCCTGCTCTCAAAGGACTCCGGTGCTGGAGAAGAGGCAGTAAAGGCCATCCTTAGCTGAGGCTGCTGAATATGCAGATTTTGCTGATGCTCTGGCCCTGCAGCTCCAGATATAACTCACCACAGCTTGCATGGCCACCACCATCACCCAGACGTCCCTGCCAGCCAGGACAAAGTTGCCATTAAAGGGTTTACTAGGCAGATCCAAAGATCGTGTTCTCAGTTCCCAGCTAACCCCATTCAAAATCCCTCGTACTTTGAAAAGCTCCTTAGGAGGCAGGGAGGATGGGCTCAGGAGCCCGGCTCTAAGCAGATTTCAACTCAGCCTGCCAGCTGTTTTCCTCCTTTCATTGATATATTTTATTGGGCAGTGGAACGATGAGACTGTTACTTCCTTCAGCTGGGATTTCAACAGCAACTCTGCAAATGCCATCTTATAAAACAGAGAATTTCAAAGCAACAGATTGCCAAGATTATCAGATTTGGACAGCATTTGCCAAATAACACAGGCAATTTTTGGAGGTCAGATTGTTCTAAGCAGGAAAACAAGTTTCAATTCTTCAGTAGGAAGAAAAAAAAAGTCTTTCCTATTAGAGATGATTCCTTTATTTGCATATTAGCTAATGATCTTTTGACATTCATTTTAAAACTGCTCCAGTAAACTCTTTTTGCTGTGAAAAGTTTAAACTGGTAGCACTCCAAACTGGATGAAGAGCAGGCTGTGTCTCTGCAATGCCAGCCAGCACTAAGCAATAGGGATCCAAGCTCAGGTTTTGCATATGTGCTCCTGCACTGTTTGCTCCAATTTGCAAACCAGAAATTATTTTGTGAACTACTTTAAATTATATACAAGTGTCAGAACTACTTTAAATTATATACAAGTGTCATCAAATTATTAATTGCTCATGGATAATTCACTACAATGAAGCAAAACTCACCATATAAATTTTTGGGCAGAATAATTGCTCCCATGGGTTTGCAGAGATACTGTAAGTCATGAGAACTACTAAATATGGGGCAAATTTGCACTCTGGATTAGTACCAGCCTCACCCATGGCTGCGGCTGCGTCAGTGGAAACCTCTTGTATTAACATGGCGAGCAATGATTTCCCAAATACTTTTGACCCAAGAGTTACCCTCAGGACTTCTCACAGATCAATACGTGCTGTAAGCACCAGGCAGATTTGCAGCCCCCTTACTGGGATGTCAGAGACCACTTCCAGTGCACAGTTTGGAAACCACTCCTTTGTACCAGTAAAGCTTTTCCCCTTTGAAATCAAGGTGAGATGAGCAGCCAGGAGCTTACAGTGGCTGATAGCAAGGCTTGGTGCTCGTCCCCACCGCAGGGAACGAAGGGTTGCTGAAACTCCTCTCTCCCCGGCGCTCCTAGCCTACACAAGTGCTTTGCCTAACATTTTCCATTTGAATTCTGTACAGCTCTTGTTTGCCACTAGATCAGACCTTAATGCACCAAGTGTTCCTAATTTGGGGGCGGGGGCACTGGAATTAACCAAAGGCTTTAATATATGATGAAAACAATTATCAAAATGCAACAGCTAATAAACAACCCTCCGGTAACGGGTCTGATCTACAACTCCACAAGAGTTTGCCGACTTAGATTTCTGAATTTGCATTGATTGCTTTTGCATATACCCAGAGACTCCTTCATCTTCTCAGCTGCTGAAGCATAGCAATTTCCCATCTCCAACGTTTCTTGGGCTTTAGAGTTTTAAGGAAACAGGCTTTGCAGGGCTTTTCCAGGTAAGAGACTGTCACCTGCTGTGGAGGGGCAGGAAGGAATCCCTGCAGCCACACCAGAGCCCAGCTTGCTGCTTGAGGACCGTGAATCACGATTCACATTTATTTAAAGGAAAAGGGACCAAGGCATCACTCAGTGCAGCTGGAGCTAGAGGAGATGCATTCATTTATGTCTGTGGTAAATCTATTCCATACATAAAATCTATTAAATTCTTCATCAAGCTGCAGGACCGATTTCTTTAGGCATATGTCCACCAGGGAGGAAGGATTCTAGGCCCGCTCCCCAGAACGGAGGTCTGGGACTCCTCTCTCTGCTCCTTTGGGACACCAGCTCAGAGGCTGTTTGCAATGGCTGTTCCCTGCGATCCTGAGCGCTAAACAGTCTCTGAAGTTGCTGCCAGGTTTCCTTGTGTAGGCTCAGACCACTCTGCTGCTGACAGCACAGCCCCTGTCCAGGGCATAATTGTTGCTACAGCTGCAAGAAGTGTCAAAAGATTCTTTTAGCAAATAACAGCCCAAAAAAAGCCCAAAGATTTTGAAGGATTCATCAAGTAGATTTCACCATCCTCTTCCTCCAACTATTTTATTCGTGCAGAAGACGACAGTCGTTCACTGCACAGGGCTGCACAGCAGAACCGATCCGCGCTAATCGTGGCTTTACTGCATGCTCAATATATGATCTTAGCTAAGACACTCTCACTGATCTACAGTTTATCTATCCCAAACAGATGATAGGAGTCCGATAACGTGCCTAAAAGCATTTATTATTGGCATTTGTATAACAATAGATTCCTGAGGCATCATTGTGTTCAGGCACTGCTCCATTAGACTGAGATGGTGACAGCAGCTGCCCTAAGAATTCATAATTGAAGAGGAGGAGAAAGGAAGGCGGCGTGTGCCCAGGTGGGGAAGCGCAGCACTGCGACCTGCCCGCGGTGGCAAAGGACACTTGTGGCAGGGCAAGAGATGAAGCTCTCCCACACTCCCTTGTAGTGAGACCAAGATAGTCCCATGCCTAGAGATCCTTCGCTATAGAATACAATATATTCCCACATGCAAATGAAAAGCCAAATGCAACATGGAATCATCATCTTGCAATGGTTTCTTCACTGTTTGTTAAAAAGCACGCCTCTAGCTGTGATCAGACTCCCTTATTTCCCCTCCAGAGCTCCCCTACCTAGCCTTTGTCTGAAACAAACCCCCAGAGCAGCGTGGATAACCCTAGAGCAGGTTGCAGCGCTTGGAAATAGCAATGCTACCCCGCTGGTCCCTCAGGCTGCTCCTCACCAACACCACCGTAAACGGGAGCTAAATAGGACCCCCGATCCCAAACAAGCCAAACCCAGACGGTGCAGGAGAAAATCATGTTGTTCGCTTTTGAGTTTCGCAAGCTGTTGCACTGGCTCTGTGGGATTCCTGAGAGCACGCGGACCTTTGTGCAGCCACTTTGCTCCCAGGTGGGGACAGTCCCCCGGGGAATCACTTTGTGTAATTCAGTCTCATAAACAACTTGGTAAAAGGAAATGATCTCAGAAAACAAAACAAACGAAGCAAATGATGAAACGGCTGACATGATTCAAATTCTAAGAACAGCCTGAGATCTTAGCGAGGGGAATGTGGAGATTAAAAGCATTCCCATGAAGACAGTACTTAAACCAAGCGTGATTACCTTCCAAATCAGTTCACTCGTCCATTATTTTCAGACTACTGCTTTGCATCTATTCCACTTGATAGGCCAATTCCTCCTCTCAACCACGTCCCTCAGGGAAGTCATAACCTTCTGTCTGCACTTTCCTCGTCTGCTTCCCTGGGAACAATATCAACTGCGAACCCAGATTTATGACTTGGCTAACAGAAGGGAGCTAAAGAAAGCAGACAAGGAACTTGGTCACACAAGATATAGCTGTGATCAGCAGCAGAAGTGCCAAGGGAAACGCTGGGGCAGGGGAGAGACAGATTCAAAGGGGCTCTGCTCAAAAACACGTGCTGATGTGTGAGGCTTTGGTGGCACCAGAAAGAAATAATGAAGACACATCCAGTGAACCTCTGCCCCGGTCCAGTCCAATGGCTCTAAGCACCACATTGCAATATACCACTCTAGGAAGAAACATGACAATTTTGGGCATGTGACCCACATACTTCTGACAGTCCCTACAGCCCAAAGCAGTGTTTTATCACTGTGACTCCAAAAGATGTCGGCTTGGGAGGGTTTGTTGCTTTTGGTGATTTCCCTAAGCCATTCTGGCTGGTCATCCCTTGGTGGGGCTTCCTGCACTACAACCAGCATCTTCTTTCCTTGGAACCCCAAAAAGGTGGTGATAGGAAAACCAGTCACCCACTGCACTGAAGGATCAGATCAATGCCTCTGCAGCCATTGCTCAGTAGTGCTTGTCTAGATATATATATATATATTAAGAACCATACTCTCCTATGAGCTCTACATCTGGGTCAGGAAATTGCACTGATATTTCTTTCTTACTGATATTTTCTCCCTTGCCCCCATGTAAAATCCAACAGCATTTCCTACCAACTCTGTTCCTTTGACACTTATCTCCAACATCATCAAGGAAAGCACTTCATTCTCTTCTATATTTTACACACAGCCACACACTCTCACACATGTCTGTATCACAGCACAGACACTGTTGGTATTTTGCCACCAAGGCACAACCTCAGGCAACATCACTGCCCACTTTCAAAATCCGACTTGTGATGCCAAAGAGCCTACAGAGCACTCACCTTCAATTGGGTGGATGTGCACGACAAAATCAAATTTTTGACTGTATGAGACAATGATATATAACATTTTAAAAATCCATATATTAATTTCTTTCAATATTTTTCCTATTTAATTTCTGCCTTGAGGGACATGACATCCCAGGCTGAAGCTCCAGTTCTAGACCAGCTAAAACATCATAATCTACTCTTTTGACTAATACACCTCGGTTCTGTTTTCCACCTGTGTGCTCTGCAGGGGCTGTATTCATCCTGCTCAGCTCCAAGATCCAAGCCATGGCACGTAGCTTTGGACTGCAATCACTGGGACTCACCTCAAGAAAGCCAGGGCTGACCAGGGATAAATTAAATCTTAGGGTGATGGAAGCATCCTCTGGAAGTGCTTGTCTCGCCCCTTCCTCGACTAGATACAAAGCAGGAGTTTCAAATGCTGAAACTCGATGGGATAAGTCCAGGCTGCTGCGTGTGTTTGAACCCAGGATAAAATGAACCAAGTGCTTTCTGGCCAATGATCAGCTGCTGCACCTCACAAGGTTAAGGCAAGAAAAAACATTAGGTGTTTTCATGCAGGGATGGTTTAAGAGGCCACAGGCACATTTAAGCAGCAAGATTTAAACCTCATAGCTTTCTTATGCAAAATGGCTGAAACGCTTCTCTGACCCCAGTCGACTTCTCTTGATCAACAGCCTGCGTCATTTTTATTTTGGTTACTGTGAACGCAGTTGCTATTCTGTGCCCTGATGCAACATCACCAAGATCCAAGGAATCAAACCAGCGTGGGAAGTGGTCTGCACTAAAAAAAAAAAAAAAAAAAAAAAAACCCAAAAAACCAAAA
>VXBL01005643.1:220415-293925 GCA_013400195.1 Aramus guarauna | reverse complement strand
CAAAAACCAAAAAACAACAACAAAAAACACAACCCTCAAGAAACAAAAAAAACCAACCAAACAAAAAAAAAAGCCACCAACCCTAACAGTTTCAGACTTACCAGATGAAGAATCTAAAAGGATGAAAAAGTGAAAAATACTTTGTTGGCGCTTTGAAGAGTGGGGAATGAACGGTGTCATAACTCATGACATAACCAAAACTCCAGACAGTACAGAATTAGCTCTCCGCAAGCTCCAATTAAAGCTTCTCTCTAACAAACCATGACGTGACACGGGCTGGAGGTGCCAGGAAAGCAGCAGCCCGCGCACGCCAGCCCCTCGGCGAGCTCAGCACTGCACGGCCCCGGGAGATGGCAGCCGCGGTCTCTCTCTCTCAGAATAGCTCCTGGAGCGTGTGTTCCCAGACCACATGGAGATGGCACACAAAGATAAAATGTGACATTGGACCAGATCCCAGGTATCTTCTCAGCTCTGTGATTACAGTAGAAATCCCATAGAATATTTATCACTTTAGAAAACGAATCACATCTGAAATTAGTTAATAGGTTTTCCCCAGGGAACAAAAGCCTCCTCCCTTTCCTGTACCACACAAGGATCCAAAACCAGGACACGGCCAGAGCTCTTCATTTCAGACTATTATTTTGTAGACATCCTGTGTGGACATGGAGTAAATGGCTGTCCCTATGGAAATAGTCCAGCCGCTACCCAGCTGTGCGGAGGGTAACGCTGCTGGAGGAGCCCATGCAGCCCCAGAGCTTCTCTCGGCTGCGGGATGCTCCACTTCCACAGCCGGGACACGGGCAGAGCAGTTTTAGCCGACGTGTGTCATTCCTGGGCTGAGATAGGCGCAGCAGCATGGGTGTCAATCAGAGCAGAGAAATTAAAAGGAAAACAGGACTGACTTGCATTAACCCAAAACATTTCAGGAGGAGAGGAGAGCTCGAGCCAAGCCAAACCATATTTACATTCCTGTGGAACAAGTTAGGTACAGGGCATCAAGACCAAAGACAACTATTAAAAGATAATTAGTCTGGAGACTGGCAAAAATATAGCCACCTGTACTCAAGCTGTGATTAAGCCCAGCTTTGTGAACTATAATCTTCGACTGAGTGCTAGCGGTTTGGGCTTGGACCCAGTGTCTTCTGTCCAAGTTCTGATTAAGTATGAATCAGAGAAAACTCAGGGCAAGGCCAGCCAAACTCCCAAAACCCTTCTGACATCCTACCAGTCTGGGAGGAGAGCAGGTCGAGCACGACAAAGTGGCTTGGGGATTTCAGGTGGATTCTTTCAAATTGTTTAATTACAAGAGGAACTGATGGAGAGGGAATTTCATTTTCACTGTAGCAGTGAGGTTTCAGTGAGCAAGCTAAGCAAAGATACCACACAGGGACAGAGCCTGACAAGAAACTTTAATTCCCACCTTCTGCCTACCTGTTGCTTTCTACCCTTTCTGCTTTCTACTCCTTGCCTTGCTCTTCCTTTGTCTTTAAGTGACTTTTCAGGTGTCTGTTTTGTTCTGATTTGTAGCTCAGGTTTAACTAGGTTGTTTCTGCTCTGTGATCGCTTTCTGCATCACTGCTCTAAGTCAATCCCACGGCAGACAGAAGAGCTCTGACCGCAGAGTCTTACACTGCTATTAAATTCTTCTCAGCACGTAAGCTAAGAGATTGTGCCCCTTCCTCTCCCACCCTGGGGAGCCTTTTCATCTTTGCACGTCTTTGACCTTTAAAGTCATGTCACAGAGTATTTCTGTTGGGGTGTCTTAGAGCAGCACGACCTCACGATGTTCAGTTCCCTTGGAGCTACGTTTGGCCGCTCACCTCCAGCCGAGATTATGGACCACAGTCTGTCCACACCAGCTCCTCTACACCTACAGACTGTCTCTTCCTTCCTTTTCCTACTCAGGATTTAGCCCCTTATTGCAACACCACGGTCACCATATCCACCCTCCCAAAGAAAACCAGAGGGGGCTTTGGCACGAGCCCCCCGCCTTGCCTCATGCCTTCTCCCCGCAGGCAGCTGGCAGGCAGCTCCCAGCCTCGGGCACACTACCACGCAGTCGTTTGCTTTGGAGCCCAGGCTTATTTTTGCAAGACGCCTTGCCCCATGAGCGTATTTCTTGCAGACTACTTAAGAGCTTGGCATTTTCCCTGCCGAAATGACCTGCTGCCTGTTGGTTCACCTCCCAAAGCCCAACTTGGGACCCCTCTCCACGCATGCTGTTAAGTTTAACAGTTTACTTAGCAAATTTTATGATCATGGCCTTGAGCAGACTTACCGTGGCTCCCAGCACTTTATCACTCCTTGCTGCACAAATGACACGAGCCAGCTATGCAGGGGAGTATTTAACCAAGTAACTGAAGCCATGTCCTCAGCATGGTCAGCTTGGCACAGAAAAGAGTATTTTTCTTGGTAGCAAATACCTGGCGGGCAAATCAGTTGCCATCTTACAGCTCTGTCTTGCCTCAATTACTGTCAGCAGCATCTGCTTTGTACCAAACTAGCAAAATATGACCCTGTGCATTTCCCATTCCTGCTCTTTTTGTCTCATTTGCATCAAAGACTCACATGGTACTTGGATTTATACTTTTTACAGTATTTTATGTCTGGCAGTGCATCCTTTGCATCAATATCAGGCTCCATCGTGTGAAGTTTATAATCACTTTCATAGCCCATTTCTTGGTAAGCACTGCAAATAAAGTACAGATTTTTTCAGCCTACTCCTGTCTAGTGTTTTTTTTCCCCACAGACATCCAAGCATTTTATAAGCCAGCAATACAGAGCAGTCAGCATGATCTTATGGCTAGGGTAAATAAAACAAAACAAAAAAAAAAAAAAAGGAAAAAGGACTTGCAGATTTTCAGAGAATGAATAGCCAAGTCTTCTGCATGCTGCATTAAGAGGTTTGCTATTAAATGCTGCAATGACTATAAAGCAAAGCACTCCAGTTAGCCACACGGGAACACAGCTGGAGGCACCTTCTGCCCTCACCTCTGTGTGCAGCGTGGCTTTCCCTGGTGGCACCCCAGTCTCCTTGCTCTGGAGCTCCCCAGTAAACCCACTTAGATTGCACGGCTCAGATCCCACACCATTCCTGTGGTCTAGCTGAATAATAAACCCTGTAAGGTTTCACTAGTATTTAAAAGACAATTTTTACCCCTTTCTCCTTCATGTACCATGCCTTCTCCAAAACCTCCCCAGCCAGACCCCATACCACCTTCTCCTTGATCTGCTAGACCCCACCAGCCGCCTAAACCTTCAAAGTTTCAGCCTCCTACGCTCATGAATCAGCTCTTTGCCACACATGCCCTCCACAGCCCTTCGTTATTAATGCCATTGCTTTTTTTGGCCTTGCAAATTTCTCGGACCCTCATTCTTTTTTATTTTATTTTTTTCCATTTCATTTCCCTAGACATTGATATATTCTTCTCCCTCCTCCTGGAGGATCCTATTGCAATCCATAGGTCTAGTGGTCAAAGAAGTCAAAACGCACCCTTTTTGTTACCATACTGGGGACATTTCCCAGTATTTATGGACATTTTTCCCTCCTCGGAGGTGCACAAATACAGAAAAGCTGAACAACACTGAGCTCTCCAAGGGAGGAAATCCATCACAGTTCAGAAAAATATAGAAGTGTATCTCTCCCTAGAACCGTTATCCACGTTCCTACCTGGACTTAATGTTTATAATCACTCTGTGCTTGTTGAAGGGCCCCATTAACCCACCAGAGAATCATTATGCCAAGTCACCTTCATCCTTCTCATTTATTATATTCCAAGAGATAACCAAACAAATTAGCAAAAAGCCAATTACAAAGGACAATAAGTAAGCTGGAGACGGACAATTGAGTTGGTGACAGGCAAGGACTGCACAAAGGCAGATCTAGAGATGCCAGAAGGCCTCTGCCCAGTGAGGGTTTGAGAAGGGTGTGGGAGCAGGGCTGAAGCATCACCTCCCACCGCCTAGGACGACAGAGCCCGCGTGCATGAGACCTGGGGACATACGCATTGTTCTTTATGCGCATATGGAGATGTGATACGATGTCAGTCTGGTCAAACTGCCCCAACTTTCTGCACACAGGATTTTATGCCAGTTCAGCTTAGAATAGTTTACTGAATATTGATGTAACCAGTTATGAACAGTCACAAGTCCATCGCAAAAGTTGGAGATAGAACTCAGTTAAGTTGAAATGGCAGAAGTGAGTTACTAACCTCATCACAGACCAGTAAACTCAAGCTCTCAGATGAAACACCTGATGCCAAAGGTCTTTTCTGAAACAGACCCAATCCAAAACTCAGCAACAAGCTCCCTTTCTTCTATGAATTCTGTTTGTGCTGGCTGCTGGCTCTAATGCACGGGAGGCTGTGCAGAAGGCGAGGGGCTGCTGGGGGGATGTCTAGCTGCCCATATAGCGAAAAACTGCAGCCCTTGTGTTGCTGCTGGTCTGCCAGCCCTCTGAACACAGGTTGAGTTTTGCAGTTTGACCTAACCTCCCCATGACACAAGACAGACTGGGACTTCTGTCTTTCTGCTGCGGATACCCAGCTTAAAATTATCTCTTAAACAAATGAATCAAACCACCACCAACAAAAAAATCCCAATAAACAAAAAACCACAAAAAAAGCAACACATGAAACAACTCTTCAAGTCCAAGGTCTTTTGTTATGTGATTTTTCCCAGCTATATATAAAAAGCAACACACAAAAACTGAGATGGTACCACACATCCTGACTTTTTGCATATGTAAAAGGTGGATGGGAAGTGAAAACAGTTCAAGGAACAGAAGGCTCAAAGTCAAGTACCAAGAGAGGGAGATTCACATTTTGTGTGTGTATATATACACACACAGTAATATCTACTTGGCCATGAAAAATAAGTCTTGAGTGAAGGATTTCAACTTGTACAATACATCCTAGAGTCAGAGAAACTGGACTGCTGCAGGGCTTTATTCCCCCCCTGCCCATTATCTGGACACTGTAGGAGCACACAGAGAGGCAAGAGGAGCAGGCAGCATCTCAAATGCACTGACATTAGCCAGTGTTACGTGAGGTTACACCACGTACCTGGCAAGCTCAGGTGTTCTGCAAGAGTTGTCAGTGATTTCTTCAATGCCAATGAGGTGCAATAATATTGTCTTGCCTGCCCAATTAATGCTTCTCTGGTATCCCAAACCCAGACAGTAGTGCTTATATGGATAGCTGATGATACACTGCCCAAAGATAGTGATATCTCATAATATGGGAAAACTATCATCCAGAAAACAAACAAAAAATTAAAAATATGTTTGCTTACAAATTCAGACTCCATATTTCAATCAATTCAAGATAGGGTCAACATTTCTGCCCATCTAAGGACACTTTTTCTAGTAGCTCCTAGAGTTGTCTCCTCTTCCAGTTATCCCAGTCATTTAGGACCATTCCTAACAGACAATTCTTTCCATGACGAACAGACTTCCAGCAGCATCACTGACAACTAGCTGCAGTTTTTCCACACAAGAAACAGTCGTGTAGTGGCACAACAGCCACTTCCTATATCAGACCCAATATTTCCACAATGTGTAAGTGTTGACAGCAACATTATCCAATGCATTTTTAATCTCATGGCTCTTAAAACGACCTAGAAGGATTTAAGTTACCAAAAAGAAACACATCTACTTTCTATTCCTGCTTATTATGTATTATGAAAATGTAGTCCATACGTCCCTCTATTTCTTTTAAATACTGGCCTCAGACACTTCTTCAAACCAAGAAGCCGTTTTCCCTCTGAGCAGTGAGTTTCTCATGTAAACCAAAGAGCCACTAAAATTCACAGATTTTTTTTTCCTTATCTGTAGATATGTCCCAAGCTCTTCTCCATCCAGACAAACCCCTTCACAAGGTGCCACCCTGGGACAAAACATGTTCTCCCCAGCCCTCCCTGCAGGCTCATGGGCTATGGAGCTCACATAGGCTTTCTTAGAAGATTTCTTATTTGTACAGTCAAAACTGTTGATATCTGGCCTTTGATTTCTTTCCTCTTGTGATTCATATTAAACGATGTTTTGTCTGCATTATAAAAGCATCCATTATGATAGGCTCATTAATGCACTTCCTGACTCTTTTTGAATTAAATGGCTTATAAACTCTATTCTTTAACTTTACCTTAGTAGGGTTGATGGATGAGCACTGTAAATGACTAAGAAGGAAACAAGCCACTACATTTCAGCCACAGCCATTAGCAGACACAATAGCCCTGCTCTGTTTGCGTAGAAAGGGCAGTGAATGACTTTAACGCCCATGCCTTGCTCAGCTAACTAACATCAAAAGTAGCTCACATACAGCCCACAATTTCATTTAAAAAGGAAATAAACTAATAAAACTGCAGCCTCAACACCAGCCCACCTTCCCATGCATGCTTGTGTCTCAGTCTGATGTGCCAGTCATCATGATTTTCTGGGGTTAGATATATGCAAAAGATATTCACCAAATATTAGCAACAGATTTAACTCTTTGCTATATCTTACCTTCCTTCTTGCAACCAGGCTTACATGTGCATCTACAACACGTGTTTCCTTCCTCTCTGTGCACCTTTGGGCAATTTTGAGCAGCTAAGTGTCAACGATGGCTGAATGTTTTCCATACCCACATAATCTTCAGCATTTTGAAAGCTTGTAGCTCAGCTGGTTCTGAGTAGTGTATGAACAGTCTTCATCTCTCAAGGGGGCCAGTTGTGGTGTTTGTGTAAAACTACACTGTATTTTCAGCATTTCCTAACCTAGGTCAGACAGTAAAAGCCAGGCTGAAGCACTTCAGAACCTTTGACTGCGTTATAGCAGATGACAAATGAGAAACTATTTTTTCTGAAAGACCCCAAGTGTGGTGGCTGCCCCCCAGTGAGAGACCACTATCATCTGGTAAGACAGAAGAGTTGCATTTCTGTATAGTCTGATATTCCTGTATAGCCACTGCAATTCCCAATTATTTCTAAGCAAAGGATTAGGAGAGACTCATACGTAAATGAAAGCAACCAAAACCTGCTCCTCTCTCCCTCCAGATGGTACCACAAACTCCCATCTGAACCATTTTACAGTTCAGAAAACCACCCTGCAAAAGCCATTTAATGACTCAAATGTGCATGTGTCCAGCTGGTGGGAACAAGCTTTGCAAATCTCTCACTTTCCATCCAGCGGCACCTGCTGTTTGTCGGCACGTTATCGGGGCCAGTGCATTAGGGAACCATATGGTGAGGGGAAGGCGCTGCTGGAATGAGTCATCCTGTGCTAATGAAGTAGCAGGCCATCCATGAGGACTTGCTTACACAGAAGCTGTTGAGGTCAAGAAAATGGGGTGTTTCTTAGAAAGCTGTGCAACATTTGCTGGGACTCCATGGCAATAATCATCAGTTTTTACAGTAAGGAATGATTCTTCAACTTTTAACTAAATGAAGATATCACCAAGTCCTCTCTAGGGGGTTCCATCCTCAGGCAGAGGATGGACTTTGAAAGAAACATAATGAAAAGAAGTCTACAGCCAGAAGGTATTGCCATATTTCAGAAAATTACTCAAGAAACATGACTTGGTTGTAGTCTATCTTCCAGAGTCTGGGACTGTCCAGTTGGGCTTTTGCTTCCCCCCATTGCAAAACTAGGTTAGATGTGAGGTCCAGTTTCAAACCTGTCAGAGGCAGAGCGAGCACAACCATTCCTGGGCTGCTGCTCTCTCCCTTTGCAGGAGCACTTTGGTACAGGAAGGGGACATGGTATGTCTGCTCTCTCTCTCCATCACTGCCAAGAATTGAATTATTTGCCAGTTACATTAAATTTGCCAGAAATTAAAGATCTTAATTTCTGTGATCAAGTGCCTGTTATTGCCTATTAGTAACAAATTGTACCTTGTTAATGGCATAAAATGAAAACTAGGAAATTCAGCATTTCCATTGGACATAAGTGAAAGAAATAACTTACTTCTGTAGTAAGAGATCAGTGCCTGGGATCCAACAGCCTAAAATATATTCATGAAATGTCCATGTTTGAGGATGTAGCTTTTCAAGTTACTGAAGAGGGCAGATGCCAACATCAGATCCAGATCTCGGTTCCTTGACACATAACTGGCGGTGGACTTGAATCACTGTCCCAGAGTTAATAGCACGTATTACCACAGAGTTTGCTCCTCAGAGTGGATAATACATGTCAGTGTGCACTGGGTGTGCAAACACAAGGTACCCAACAAACACCTGGCCACTGCACAACATCTGACATGCTGCAGTTCTCTCATCAAGAGTTTAGTAACTATGGCAAGCAAGGAAAAGAAAAAACCCAGCCACAAAAAAAAAAAACAAAAAACCCCAAAACAAAACAAAAAACCACCACACCAAACATGGCTAGTATGCCAGGCTTGTAATTTTACATGCAATCATCTGATCAGCATCTTATAAGAGCATATATAACCATATATAACCATACAGGACTGATTTTTCTAATGATAAAACTGCTACCTACTTTGAGGGATGTTACCCCTTAAGGTACACAGCAAATGATTTCTGGATCTGAGACAGAATGTGTGATTTTATCATAAAACACCAGAGAAACTTGCCTTAAAAAAATGTCACTATTTAGTTTGATATTTACCATATGTATTTTAAAATGGAAATGAGGAGCAACTGTAGTGAGGTTAGTAGATTAGCCCTGGAAGTATATCAGTTTAGCCAATACAACAGTATGTCCCCAGTGACTGTTTTTAAAAACATCAAGCAATATCTATTCATTCTACCCTCAGATCTGAGTTTGCAGAAGTGAATGTATGAATTTACACATCAGGCAGTGGCAGTGAACACCTAACGTCAACCCAAAGCTGACCCCTGGAAGAGCTTCATGGTGTATTGACCACTCATGGACATTCAGGTTTAAGAAACGGGCTTTAACCAGCTTGCAGCATGTGCTCTTCATTGCTCTTTCCAATGCAACGTCACCTCCAATACCTTATTGTTGCCAGAAAGAACAAAGTCTACACTGTTCATAAAATTTGACTAAACATATTTCAGTGTTTGTTGGGTTTGTGGTTTTTTTTGGAAGGTCATAAATCACCTAAAAGCCTCCAATTTAAAAGCCACATTTAGCAAGCAGCAGAAAGCTATGTCATAAATTAGAGGAGTTATATATAAAAACACCTAAGAATCAAACTCTATATTCCTCCTACAGAGTAGTATCACCCAGTCTTTTCCCAATCTCATTCCACTGATCTCCAGAGTACACAGAGCAGAACACAGCCACAAAACAAGCAAGTCTAAAGACACACAGTTATTTCTGAAAACACACACACACACAAAAATCCTACAGCTTCCTGATGATTTTCTCCAGATCTCACCAAGGCTGGTGACCCTCTCTGCGACCCCTTCTCCATCCCTGGGTTTCACTGTAGGTAAAGCGGTTGTGAGCAGAAAGGACAGTGTCATGCCTGGACCTCTCTCAAGGGCCACCTGAACAATGGGCAGATAGAAAAAACCTCCCGCATCTCAAACACAGTCACATCACAGATGGCTCGAGTCACCGCGCAAGATACTCCGCACAATCTTCCTCAGCAAGCTAACTGTCCATAAAGGACAAGGAGATACCTGACGTCCCTGTGTGATTTGCCCCCACCTTACAGCCCAGGGGTTCCTACAAGACGAGGATGAGACGGGGGCTGAATAAAGCTGAACGTGGGTTAATGACCTTGGTGGGAGCAGATATGTCCATTCCCACCGTGAAAGCCGAGGGCAAGATGTTTTATAGCTGAGATCCTCAGACAAGCAGGGCACAGGGCTGATCTCTGCTCAGGCACTTGCGACTGCTTTTAACTGGGCTATTTGCTCAGTTTTTAAATACCTGGGGGCACCCTGTGCTCGGCTGGTAATTTCACACAGAGAGAGACTTGCTAGGAAGGAGTTCAGAGTTGGGAAGCAGGCGACGTAATTATGCTGCTGAACCAAGCAATAAGTGAGAGGGAGAAAAAACCAGCACATAAAAATGGGTAATGTGAGCAAAGCACATTTACATGCAGAATCCACACTTGCCTCCAGGGATTCATTAGAGAAGGAAAGGAAATTTGCTTCTGTTTGTTTGGAAAGACAGATTTATTAGTGGCTGTGAAAAAATTAAGAATTGCCAGCATTTCCCAAGGTAATATTTATTGTAGACAAGTCAGATCTTAGTTTAAAGGGCAAAGAGCTGATCTTCACAGTTCAAAGTGAGAAAGAGATGAGCTAAGATTCAGGCTGGCCCTAACTCTGTTTCGAAAGGGGCCATAAGCCACTACAGGACGTTGCAACCACTATTAAAGGGAGTTTGCATCATCTGTGATTTGTTTGTTTTCTAACCAAAATATGCTCAAACTGTGATTCTTGGAGTTCAGTCTAGTTCTGGATATGACCTTCCAAAGATCCTAAATGGCGCTAAATTCTTCCAAGAGAGGAACATTTAAGCCAATTCTCAATTTCCCACATACCAAGAGATATCAGATCTGATCCACAGCTTGGGATTCATGTCCCCCAGACCCTCGGGACAACTGTACTCTTTCCTGCAAATATTGTTTTTATGGATTGCCATACAGTTGCTTATTCTTATGGGACAAGAGCAGCACAATCTTCGGCCTCTGATTTCGAGCACTTTCCCTGGGTCTGTCTGCCTCATCTCTCAGGGCAGCGCTGACCTGAGGGCTGTGGTTCACCCCAAAGCTGTGATGAAGCAACGCTCAGACAGCGGTTCAGGTCCGGTGGGTAGGAGAAGATGGAGCAATTCATGAAGGTACCACAACAGACCTTCGGCAGAAAGGACAAGCAGAAGCTCCCTGGGAAAAGACTCTCCTCCCTCACCTCAAGTTGTATCTCTTAAGAATATTCACAAGAGAGAAAAATAAAATCACTCTGCCAGAGACATGACCAGCATGGACATCAGAGCACAGGCTCAGCTCTCACTCTTTCCCCAGGAGAATAACAAGCACAAGAATTAGCCGTGAATTCGCAGCCCTTCACCCAGATCCATCTTCATCTGGTGCTCAGTTAGCGAGCTCACTGCTAATTGCCTGCTGCAGATTACACTTGACAGAAGCTAACAGTGCACCTCATTTCTCCCAAATCCATTTCCCCATTGCCTCCCTGTATGACTCCATTCTTTCCGACCCACTGAGAAGGAAATTCTCCCGCGTGTGCTCTGCTCTCCTCCCCTCCCTGAGGAGCCTCAGAGCCTCAGCTTCCTCCCCCCGCACCTCCCACAAGGCGTTAGCCAAGAACCTAGAAACTCCAATCAGGCTGACTGTCTCCAGGACATAGATGCTGATAACTGTTACAGGTTTCCTGTATTATTTTTTTTTGCTTGTAATATTAAAGATTTCCATGTAAAGCCTCTCCACAAGTACCACAGCAGAAGTTTCAGGTGATGTGCACCCTGTACAACAGCACCCGTAATGCCAATCGAGTCGTTCTGGTGCTTACAGAAATGGCCGAACAATAACACTCAGCAACTTACCCATAGTTATTTTCCTCAAAGGAGGCCTGGGAAAGACTTGTTCATTAGTGTGTGCTGACTATTTGGAAAACATAAATGAGCTATTTAATAGGAAATGCTTCCTTTCCACTCTCTCATCATTATCAAATGTCTCATTGTCATTAGATCAGCTCGACTAATGGGATCCTAAATCCTAATTAGGGACTCTAGATGTGACTTTCACACAATATAATCATAAAATGAATGCTAGTCAAAAGGGTATGAAAGTGCTTTCCATTGGAAAGTGTAATTCTGTCAGAAATTACATCAGACAAAATTTTTGGCAGGAAATGGTGTCCTGGCTCCTCAAGCCCCTCAAATCAGCTGTTAAGGAGCTGTGGCACTGTGCACATCTAGAGCACGAGTACTTAAACACTCCTAAAATCTTACAAATAAGGGCAGCTGAAGTCTTTAAAAGAGAACAAAATTCTGTATTCCTCTCTCTGAACCAGAAACTCCTTGCTATTGTTATTTCTGTATTGGTGTAGCCCAGGTAGCTCAACTGCATCGTATTTAAAACTTCAAAGACCTTGACTGGACACCTGTGGCAGCGTAACTGTGCAATTGCACTCTGCAGTGGCAATGCAGGCTGCTCAATTGTTCCCATACACTCGTCAGTTATTGAGGTGCCCGTACGTTCCAATACAGAAATGTTTCAGTGGTCCAAGCTCCAACCAGAGAACTAGCACAGAAGGATGAACTTTGCATGTCTGGAACATCTGCAGGTAGATTCTCTAAATGCACAACAGGGCTGGGAAGCTTCTGCCAGAGGTCACTATTTTCTGTTCCCAGGTGTGCATGTGATCTGTTTCTCTCTGGACCCATAGCTGCATCTCTTATTGCTGTTACAGGACACTGTGCCAAGAAATTAGTATTTTTGGAGTTTGCGTGAAATATTCCACTTACCAATGTGGGCAGAGTTTTTGGTCCACTGCTTTTTATAATAATCTCCATTTCTTTAAGACTGGTTGCTATTAAATCTTATAAATAATTTTGTTCCTGATCAGAGGAGTTTCCAGCAATACAATTACCTGGGAGAAGCCAATAAAGGCCACAGCTACAGTGCAATAATGAATTTATAAATTAAAGTTTGCTTTGCCCTTGATTCAGCAATTAGCATCACACGACCCTCTTGCAGAGCAGTGATGCAGGACTTCTCAGAAGCCACTTAGCGTGAATGTAATCAACAGCTTACACTTGGGAGGCCATTGTGCACCTTAAACAGCAGTTTAGATAAGCTCAAGCAACAGCCACTGTGAGTAATATGATGGCTTTGGTTAACCTGGTTGCTAGGCTCTGACAGAAGCATCACTAACACCTCAGAGACCTGTGAGAAAGACAAGTTGGGAAATGCTGTGCAGCAGAGCTGCGAGCAAGGACAGCTCAGCAGGTGCAGTGCAGAACGGCCCGTATTCCAGCACTTCCCCTCTGTTCACTGCAGACTTCAAGTTCCTCTTTCCACATATATCTTAATAAATTGTCCAAAGTACCAGTGTCACCTCTAGCTTTGACTGTCCCCATACTTCACAATTAGCACGAGAAGTGACAGACAAGTTATTTCATGGCAGCCTAATAATTCATGAGAGTTTATATAGAGATCTGACAACATCCTCCTCTCTGCTCATCAACAGCTACCAATAAAGGCACTCCAATCAACTCCCATCCAGTCTGTTACCCTTCATTTCTTTCACAGTCTATGTTTTTCCAGCACAAACGCGGGACCTTGTTCTGGGACATTTATTGTGCTGCTACCCATTTAGTTTTCCTACTATGAGAGCAAAAAGGCAAACTGAGTACAACACACCACAGATTGCAAGACAATGAGATTCTCATACGCCAAAGAGGACTTATTGCACCAACAGAAAAATGCTGAGCAACAGGAAATGAAATATACGTTCTGCCTGAATCCCCTTCCAGAATAAAATCACCGTTGCCATTGGAGACAGAGCCAAGTCAACATCAGGATCATTTGGGAGCAGTGGTTGCACAAGTCCAGCCAGAAAACAAGACTAGCAGAGAAAGTCCTCCTGACACCACCAGTATGCGTCCAAGCCAAATGCCCACCAACTCAGCATTGCCATGAAATTGTCCCCACATGAGGCTCCTACATATTGGTAGATACGACTGGTACTCAAGCACATGCCTAGGGCTGTGGAGACACAGACCTGGGGAGGGAGATGAACCCAGAGAAGTCAAATGAGGACTGCAAAAGCTCCACTGCTCAGAGAGAAGGAAAAAGCCAGAAGAAACTGGGACGTACACTGCAATAGCATCAACGCTGAAACTCTCCAAGAGGCAGAGTCTGAATCTGGGAGTTTTTTGAGGAAGAAAAAAAAAAAAAAAAAAAAAAGAATTGCAATGGCAGAATCACTTAGACTTCAAGAAGGAAACGTTATTAAAACAAACACCTGCAGATCTGGATAGAAAGAAAGAAAAATGGGCTTGATTCCCAACTGGATGACAGCTCTCGATGGCAGTGAGAGCGCAGATGACTGGGGAGCACATTGGGGTTTTCCAGTCTGATCGTGTTCAGCCTCACGCTAGGACTACTACTACTGCTAACGTGTACTGGAATACAGATTCAAGATCAGGATCTTAAGTTAGACTTAGGGCTGTTCATAGCACTGGTGATGATGGTAGCATCAGACCTAGACATGTTTCTGCAGTTCCCTGGGGTTACCTGCTCCCAAAAGTGATCAGTCCTGAACCTGTTTGTTTGTGAATGCTGATAAAACTGCTAATCAGGTAAAACAGATAGCGCCCGCAGTGCTCTAACAGAAGTTGTGTTCTTTGCTCCTGTTACATTACAAAATTCCATTCTGATAAACACAGATACTGAGATTATTGCACAGAAAGGCATAATGGAATCAACTGCTTTAAGACTAGAAATACAATAGTTCCTCTTTTTCCTTTTCTTTTTTATTTGCTGCTAAACTTCATCACATCATTTTGACACATTCTTTGTCAAGACCAGCACCTTGACCCTGCAAACCAGGAAAAACAGAGTCTTTACTTCTGTTCTTATGTGCAAAACCCCCAAAAGTCATATCCTTCCATTGCAACACGATCTAAGACACACCTCCAATATCCAGTGTCATTTCCCAGGCTCAGCATGACAAAAACAGTTATTGTAATGGCTCCGCTAATGCACACAAGCTTCACCCAGTCATTTTACAGTGCAAAAACTGTAGTGAAAACATTTTACCTCTAAAGGTCAAAAGGACACTTGAAGAGGGACTTTCCCTGAAAGACCATTCTGTGGGGACCTACAAGCTTCACACTATTACTAGAGTCTGAACTACTCCAAGGTGCAAAAATATACAATCTTGAAAATGAATAAATTCTGGGAGATGAAGAAAAGAAGAAAATACAACTCTTGAGACTGGAGTGGTGGGTTGCTGAAGCATTGAAGCTTTAATTAATGGTCTTTTCCTGGCAGAACTGGAGAGAGAAAAAAAATAGCTGTAAGCACAGCAGTAGCACGGTCATTTGCAAGGCTGCACTTCTGATTACCATACAATCACTAGGAGTAATTGCAAAGTTCCCACACATATTATAACCTTGGGAAACACTCACCGTGCTGTGTTACTTTAAAGCATGCTACTTAGAGCACTGTTCTCTGTCAGCATTACTAGCAGAACTTAAAAGCCAGTTTTATCTTTCAGGTCTTCATGACTAAATATGGTTTTATTTCATGGCAAGAGTCAAGAGCGGTTCCCCAGAATTCTAGGAAAATAAGCACTGCTGGAGAATTCATAATTGAGTGAGAACAAAGAACTGCTTTAAATGTGGAGGGTTTTCCCTCAAATGGACAATGCACACAACCACATACTCAACATATATCACGTAGTGGTATAATGCTTTCAGAATCATTTCCAGGCCTTTTGTTGTAGAATCGGTGCCTGATTGGAGGTGACGCAAAACAGGACTCACCAACATTTATCAGTTTGAACGCTTCAGGGAGCCTCAGCATGAAATAATCACCAAGAAATATATTTATAACGACACCCAGCAGCTGCAATCTATGGCCAAAAGGATCCTTATCTCCTTTTGCACACAAAATGACAAAAATTACTATTGCTATAGCAGCATAGTAATTGGTTCAAAGGTCTCTCTATTGGTTCTCCCTCATCTCACACCCAAATTATTAGTAATGACCCATCGGGAAGTCCCAAAAGGGTATCAGATCAAGTAGTAGATACTGCCAGTTGAACTAGAAGTCATCTCTGCAAGAACCCTAAGGCTGAAGGAATAAGGCTAAACTAATAAAGGAGGTACAAATTAAACAAGCAATCCTCCCCTCAGCTTGCGTCAAGACCACCTAAGCTTGCATCACCTAAGACCAGGACACAGTGTGGATATGGAAAAATGTATTAAATCATCTCATGGTCTCTTCAGGTTAACAAAATATTTCTACCAAATACAGAACCTCTAACACATTCTTTAAAGATTATCTTCTCTTTGTTTCTTTTTCATCATTTCCAGGCAATAAATACGGCTTGGGGTTCATGAACAATTAGTACAACTATCCCATTTGATCCTTTGGAACAAAGCATTTGCTAAAATTTATTTTTATGTCTAAAAAAAATTTGCCCAACTGATATATTTTCTAATATCAGAAAGCAGAAAACCAGAAACATTTTGACTGTGTTGTTTAGACTTTCGAAACAAGGCCATTAGCTTAGTTTTCAAAATGTCTAGGTATACAGCTTCACATTCACAACAGTCTTTGTAAGGGAGGTTCTTTTGTGTCTTCATGACACTAGTTCTTTTTCAACCTCTTAGTCAACAGATGTGGCTTTTCATCCACTTTATGCTTTAGGTTGCTGATAAATGTGGAATGCAGCATTTAGAGATCATTTTGCAGTCATCATTACAAACATAAGAGCATTCTGAAAGAAAGTCCATCAAACATGTTCAGTGAAAGAAAAAGAAAAAAAAAAAAACCAAACACAAAAGTGAACACTAAGCAAGTTTTTCCACTGAGTTAGTTTCCAACTTCTTGAAATAAAAATGAAATGCTCACTTTTTAAGAAGCGATGCTTCCGAGCAGGTGACTTGCCAGATAACTTCCCTACAACAAGGGACAATAACAGGAACCCCAAGGAGCTGGGACTCCATTTCTAGGGCGAGACTAACATACAAGTCTTCAATACTTTTAATTCTCATGGAGTCATAGAAAAGGAGAAGGAAGAACAGTACGTTTAAGGAAAGCTACTAAGGTCACTTGAGGTTGTTTGTTGGTGGAATTATGTTTATTCACTAAGGATGTGTCCCACTTGTATCCAAGAAAACTTCCAAAATTAATAAAGATATGTCTATATAACAACCTTCACATGAATGAGGTTGGTTGTGCTCTCAGAACAGCTACATTTAGGCTGGGCTTTTCCAGACAGCCAAAGGAAGCTTGGAGCCTAAATCCCATGGGTGCCAACCTTATTAGCATAGGCTCCTTCAAAACAGCCTCGACTTCTTGCAACAACATATATCCATTCCAGTTTTCAAAGCACGTATGCTTCTAGGGAAGAAAAACTCAGGTTTTTTGTCCCCATTCAGAAAGATCCTTGAAATGCTGAAAGGTAAACAAAGAGGTCAGTTCTACCTTTTCAGAGCAAAACCAAATACTAAGCCAGGCTCCGTTTGTCCTGAGGTTGCGTGGCAGGAGTCCCTGCAGCAAGGACCATCCGTTTTTCAGCTCTCTCAGGGCTGAAAGCATATTCCTCTATCTAACAAAGTCTAAGAGTTAGCAATGAGCGTATATATTCAGATACTAGGTTTTTTTTGCTGCCACTTTTCATCCACACAAGATTCCCCACTTAAGCTATGTAATTGTTGCCCAAAATGGCAACGCATGCTCTGCAATTATCATTAGAGTTAATTAAAGCCTCTATGCAGTAGGCAGCTTTGAATTGCTGTTTACACTCAAGTCTCTGAACATGCTGCAGGTAATTGAAAGAGAAGTGTCGACCCAATATTGTTGATTTTTTTTATTAGCAAGGGTTTGATAATTTTATTTTGGTCATCACATATTTCTAAAAAAAAAAAATTAATTTCCTCTGAAGGCTTTATTCTCCCCTTCAGCACACTCCACTAAGTTATTGTCAAGTTTCCATGGCCGTTACTGTACCGACGCTTGGAAGTTCTAAGAGAATCGGATCAGAAAGCATACGATATATGATAAAATAGTCTCGCATGTATAAGGAGGAAGTTCTGAAATTCTGCATTTCAGACCACTGGCAGCAGGTATCTATGCAAAGTGCATGCACCCCAGGACCTCAGCAACAATCAGAGAGGCACAGAATTTGGCAGTTCACACGCACAGAATTTCACCTGAAAAACTCCAAGGTTGGAATAATTCACCACTACTTCAGACAGAAAAGATTCAGTGCACTCCAGTTCCTCTGCATCTTCTTGGCTGACGGGCACAGTAAGTTCTGTGTCTCCACCGCACATTTAAGATTTCAGCCTCTTTTAAAGGTTGCAGTTATAGTTCCCAAGTACCAGCCCCTCTTCCCCCTCTTACACTCTAAGCTAGTGGAAGACATACCTGACTGATAACCCAAATAACATTTCCCTGATAATATTCACCTTTTCTTTCTCAAGCATCTTTGTAGACGTGATTCCCAGCCACTGCCCTAAGTGTGCAGCCAAGCAGACCCCTACTAGAACAGGGGCTTCATTTGTTGTGCTCCCACTCTGGACAATCAACCGAAGGCAATCAGTTTTTCCAAGTCCTGAATATCCTCAGTTTCCATTTAAGTACACAAGAACAAGATGTGCTCAGCACCTCTAACCATCAGGGTAGAACACTTATCATGGCCACTTAGAGAAGCAAGATTTGCCTAGAAGTAGGCAATCAGAATCCCCATGCCACAATGAGGACTGACGGCTCTGGTTTCTGCTATCCCCGAAACCAGCCCCCCCACCTCCCTTCTGCTTACCAGAGTATGTGCTCAGGGCTCCCTGCTCTACAGAAATTGGTAGTTTGATTCATAGGGTGACCCAGGCTGGAGGAGGGAGCCCCAGGCATTTAATTTCTGCTCTGCATTGAGACTGGTCCCTGCACTGCCTTGGTTCTTCCGCCAAACGAGCTGAGAAATACAGTAAAAATTGTTGTAAAGACACCTCCCACAGCCTAAATGCCCTAGGTATAATTTTTACAAGCTGACAAAACTGCAGTACACTTTCAAGTTTTGACTCACAACTTCAAAACCTGTTCTAGTCACATAGGGAGGGGAAGAAAAAAAAACCCAAACCTGCAAAGCATTGCTTGAGAGCACTTACATACACGTTTTCTCTGGGGACTCAGTCTTGCTCACTCTTTTCTATCTTCAGCTCCTTTCCTCCCATTATCCCCAGACAGCACACTTAAGAGCTCAGGGAAGAAGAAGAAAAAAACAACAACAACAACAAAAAAACCAACCACCACCACCTTCCACAGCTCCTCATTAGCACAGATGTCTCTGAATTAGCCCTTCCTCTGATTCATAGAATCACAGAATGGTTTGGGTTGGACGGTACCTCAAAGATCATCTAGTTCCACCCCCCTGCCATGGGCAGGGACACCCTCCACTCCATTCCAGTTTATAAACTCTATATAGATGCCATACTACCCAGATTATTCATTTTGTGCCTCACTTTCCCAGAGAAATACTATTATCTTTCTTGTCTCCTGGTAAAGCAGCAGAAAGGGTACAGTTACACCAAAATTTTGCTACCAGCACTGGAAACCTGAGTGGCTACTGCAAAAATATCCAAGGTCAGTCAGCTGGCAATGAACAGAGCCGCTGGCTCCTGTAAGTTTTAAAGCACACTCTTTGAAGTCTGGTGATGCCAACGTGCTACTGAGCACACATCTATTTTTGTGCTGAAAGGGGTCCTGCCAAGAGAACAGTGGTCACTTAGCAAGTGTACGACTCCTCTAACTCCATCAAAACTCATCTGGACATTCTGCCTTAACCTCCTCAAAATTCAAGCACAGAAGTGCACAAAGAAGCCACCCTACAACATCTCTTATTCAGCCTGGAAGAGACAGGATCACTGATGACAGCCTCACTGCTGTCACCCAAACTAAATGTTTCAAAAGCAGTTTTAACTCAATCCAGAGAAGATCTGGATTTAGATCTGTAAGGCTGGTGTCACCACCTTATGATGAGATTAAGTAACAAAGAGGGGTTTTGGCACGTGCTTAAAACAACCTCTCACCTCATCCTGGAGGTTTCCGTGCCAGAGCACCCACAAAACCAGCGCTCTAAAGTGCTCATGGAGAGGTGAAGTCCTGCTCTTAGAAGCCTGAGGCAGGTGGGGGTGCTTGGCAGAAGGCTGTCCTCAGGGCTGGAGCTCCAGAGCGTGGGAAACCATCAGAAAGAGCTTTACCAGTGCAAAAACTGGAGGTTAAAGCACAGAGTGTCCTGGCCAGAAAGGTCTGACCAAGTCAGCCTGGGCAGCCCCAAGCACACAAGTTCCTCTGAGAGCTTTGCAGCTCTCCCTGCACCAGCCCCGGCAGTAACCCTCCGCTTTAGAAACGTACAGCTGAGAAGTAAACACACATAGTTCACCCAGCTTTCTCAACTTGAAAAAAAGAGGGGGAAAACTTTGCATTAACTTTGCTTCAGTCATAAAGGGCACAAAAGATTCAGATGTTTTCCACGTCTCTATTAGTTTCCAAAGCTGATCTTCCAAAGAGAAGCTGCAGGGAGTGACATAAAACCAAATTAATTTGTAAAAAGCACAGATGAAACATTACCTGGACACAGGAAAGCACTTCTCCAGGAAGATCAAACCCCAGATGCTGCTGAAAACCAAATGGGTTTTAAGGAACAGCAGATCTTAGGCCAGCAATAGATAATCAGAGAGATTAGTGGAAAACGGAGTAGATCAAAGTCCCTGAACATGGTTTAGTCACCATGGGCATGGTCACCAAAACCTGAAGGCTGAAGGCTTCTGTGTTAAGAGGAATCTTTCTCTTTTTGTTCCATGTGCCTTTAATCAAAGGAGGAAGAAAACCTGCCTGAAAAGCGCTCTGACAGGCGTGAGGAAGATAAGCTAGAGGCAGATCACACAGACAACAGCATTAGGAAAAGAGAAGACTGGGGATTATCACCACAAATATGCATAAGCTTCATTCTTTATAGTAGAGCATGTTGTTAATAATAATAATACTTATCCCTCTTAGAGCATTTTAAGCTTTCAGAGTGCTATACAAATACTAACCACTAAGCGAAGGTGCCAAAGAATCCCTTCCATATCCTGCTGATTGCACAGACCGAAAGCACAGTAAGTACAACACGTACAACGGCAAACACAGGCCTGAACAACCACCGTAGTTAATAATATTACAAAAAAAGATTGTGTTCTAAAGGGAAAGATATTAGTGTGCATCCTTTAGGAAACTATTCTTACCTAGTGCTGTGGAGGCAGCACAAAACCAGCGCTCTACAAGAGATGCTGCTGGGAGGAAGATGGGGTAGATGGGACATGGAAACATCTACAGAAGATGAGGAGAAAAACGTCCACAAGAGACCTGGGAAAACTTTGCAGATGTACTGAGGAGAAAAAGGTGAAGCTAGGGCAAAGATCTGAGAGCAAAAGTAATGTCATTAAATCAGCCAACAAGGAAGGTGATGGATCTTAAGCAGTTTAACTTTATCAGGAATGGGGAAAAATCAAATAAGCAACTGGCAATCGGAAGGGCTGATCAGGACACAGGCTCATTCCTTGACAATAGGAATGAGGAACAAATTACATTAATTTTAGGTAATGATGGGAAACTGTTGCCAAATTTGGTGAACACTGGTTAGAAAGCGCACATGAATTAATCCTGTCTAGTCCTTGAATACTTCAGCTGTCCAGCAGCGCTTTCTGCAGAAGTGCTCAACAGAATGCGTAAAAAGGCAAAGTCTGTAATTACACCAAGTGATCCTTCATACAGCAACACAGAGAATAACCAGAATTTCCACTGCACAAATGTTAGTTACTGCAGCTGCTAAACACCTCCCAGGAAGGGCTGCAGGATCCCACCCAGCCTGTCCAGGGTCACGCTGTGGTTTTAAGCGCAGGTGCTCTGCATCGGGGTGAACTCTGCCCTAAGCACCCATCCGAAATTACTGTAATTAAACAGACCATCTTAAACCATCTCTTCTACTGTGAGGGTACCATAAACCCTAGCTCTCTGACCTCAGCTTTTAGTCACATATAAATAGAAAATAAAATCAATTTATTGACAAATATATCTCTATTTCTGATGCGAGAAGGACACAGAGAACCACTGCTCTGTTCCTAAAACAGAAGCTATACAAGCTGCTTGAAAGGTGCAGAACAAACTCAAGTGCATTTTTCAGGCAAATCCTATATGGCCTGTTCACTTCCCTGCCAGCTAATAGCTGTGTTGTCTCCAAGGAAACAGGAGGCAGACCTCAGTTGTGTGTTAAATGAAATTATCTCATTAACATTTATTTCCTGGTTTACTGTTTCACCAGTTAATACAGAAGATGCTACAGCCACCAGACAAAAAGTCCTCTGGTCCACTCTGAATGGGAGAACATGCCAAGCAGTGAAGAAGAGGTCCCCAGGCTTTTCTTCCCTGAACGTCCACATCCTGGTTCACGGTGGGGAGAGAGATAAAAACATAGAAAGCATAATTCACCATAAGGCATCAAGTTTTCCATACCTGTTTAATGATTCTCAGTAATTTTTCTTTTTAAATATTCACACGGTCTAAGTAGTTTGTCTTACAAAAACTATCAGAGGTTCAGAGTTCTGAGTGTCCTATCTCAGGGACACCCAAATGAGTGAAACAATGAGATTTGTATCTGTGGCTCCTTCTGAAAGTTTTGAAGTTTTTTCTCCTTTTCAGCTAAACAAAACAAGCAGGATCTTAGCAAGAGGAGAAGAAAAGAACTGATAGCTGACACAGAAATAACTCTTAGGAGATGCTGAAGTCTCACGTGCCTGTCATCTGCCTGCTGCCAGAGTTTCAGCGTCCATCCCACCAATGGACATGCCCAAATTCTGGTATCTCCAAGATACCACGTTTGAGCTTGGGTTGTTAAAACTCAGGTTTGATTTACTGATGAAGAACCTCCAACTGACATCTTCTCATTCACATTGCCATTTGCATTTGAAAGATTTGCTCCAGGAGTCCAAGTCCAACAAACATCCATGTCGCTGGGAACACTCGCACCATTGCCAGCAGGACCCGATTACACTGCAGCTCTTTTTCCCACATCATACTTGAAACCAACACCACGTGGTAGAACCAGCTCGCACTGTGATGGAAAGTCAAAGCAAGTATCGCAGGCAGCTGCCTCCCCCATTCACTCTGGCAGAAACTTGGTCAAAGGCTGCCACATTTTACAAAATGAATATTTCCTATTTTTCTGTTTTATCTCCTTTGCTCAAGTGTTTGATCATAATTGCCGCCTCCAGTAATTCACTGGTTGTAGTTCTCTTAAATCTGATAATATTTCCCAAATCCCTTCTTGTCAGACAGCTAGCATCTACACATTTCCGTATGTCTTCTCTGGGATTGCAGAAATACTCTTTCTCCTCCCAAAAAGCTAAACACTTCTTAGCAACAGACAGTAATACCACCAAATTCCTCCAAAGCCCTTGGATGTGTTTTGGATGTTTAAAATTCAAGGGAACAGCTGTCAAGTGAGATGATAATTGTGCTGTCAGTGTACCCAATGAGAATTAGTGAAATTACCCTCCAACGAATGCATGCTACATAATCTCATAAGTAAAAAAAAAAGTTTTCCTTATCACACAGAAATGGAGAGAAGATATGAAATAAGTAACATTCATCTGAAATCGATGCTATCTGAAAGATGCAGAGAACTAAATGCATTGCTGGAAACTATGATAAAACGGACGTATAGAAGAGGTCAGCTAACACCACGGCAGCACGATGCCGTCATTTCTACACTCCAGACCCTCTGAGAAAGACTCTGGGGAGCAACCGCACTGTCATGGCCCTCCAAAGATCTCGCGACATTGAAAGTCACACCAGAGAGGAGCTGACTTGTAACGATATCTTTCTGGATTGCTGGATGGGGAGAAAGGACAGACAGTTCGTCCTAACCAAACACGAGTGGAAAGCAGTCACTGCCACAAGCAAGGACGAGCTCGGGAAACCCCGCGCTACCTGCCTGCTCAGTTTTAACACGAGGGGAAGGATTGCAATAGCCTATGCTCCCGGTAGCAGGAGCCAGCCTTGCTTCAGAAGCAAAGCTGTCCACCACATGCACGTGCCAGAAGTGCAACCATCTGAATATTGCACTTCCACCCTGCCTGCTCCAATACATACTACCTTAATACCTCTGAAACTCAGAATGACATTGCAGAGACATCTAAAGAACCTGTAGATCTATTAAGCTCAGAACTGGGGACTGTTAGACTCTCATTCCCTTCTTTTCTATTCTAAAATCACTTGGCTCAAAGTCATCCTGGCCCATAAGAGGTAATACCACGCTCAGGTGATACCATAACACAAAAGGATATCAGCTTTCAATGCCACCTGAGGGGTTTCAATTTCTTTTGGCTCAAAGTCATCCTGCAGCAGAAACAAGCAGGGAATTCCTAGATTCCCACTACAAGGTGGACATGGTGCTGAGCCAGAGTGACTGAGATAAGATACGGATCATAGCAGCTCATTAAAAGATAAACTGCTCAAACAGGCAAACATTTTGCAACGCAGTCTAGCTTCAAATAAGTGATTTACCAGCTCCAACCAGAAAAATCAACAGCAATTTTCACCTTTTTTAGAAAGCCTTAATCAGGCAAAAATGAGAAAAGCATAAAAATTGGGAAATGGCGTGTGAAATGGCTGCATTTGTCCTGTGGATTTTCCAACAGCATTTGTACACAGCCGAATGCTCCCATTGCCCACCCAGGATCAAGGCTCCCAGGGCAACTTTCACGTTGATATATTCCTCGTTATTCCTGATAACGCAAAGGCAGAAATCAAGCCCTATGTTTCAGTTATTATACAGTCATTAACTGTGATTTCCGCTGCATTTCTATTCCTTCCACTCCCATTGAAACCACTGACCTGAAGAAATATTTTGTCTCTCCATCACAACTAATCAGTAATGGGACAACAACAACCTAGAGGCTTTGCAAGCTCACGTTTCCATGTTTTCCCAAGATGCACAAGGTCTCAGGAAAGAACATAAAAAGGTCGCATACACGCTAGATACATGGACTCTAAATTGGAAAGAAACAACCATCGATAGACACAGAGATGGGCCATTGGGACGAGGGCATAATTTGCAAATTAGAAACGAGATTCAGGATGAGAAGCAACAAAACCAGACAAACTTTCATTCTGTCTAAACCCAGCTATAAACAAAACACACCTAAAATCAGTGTTAAGTGAGAAGAAGCAGTTGTCTTTTCATCAATTCAGAGGAAAAAAGGAATTCATTATTTGGCAGGTGACAGCTAATATTACAGCTACATGCTGAAAAGCAGAGTCAGAACAAGGAGCCTTACATAGTCCAAATGTCACTGCCCTTATTTATTCAAAATTTCCATCACATTCAGAGAGCTTTGTCCAGAGTTAGACACCACAGTTTAGCTCAATATAAGAACTTTCATTGCCTCAATGAAAATAAGGCTACCCACCTTTTTGAGCAAAACTGCCTGTTGATAGGAAGCTGGATTTGAATCCAGTTGACATTTTTTTCACAAAGATGCTTTCACTTGGTTGAAAAACTGTGGTTTCTCATTGTGGTTTTTGGAAGAAGTCAACACTTCCTGCCAGGAAAAGGGTGAGGAGGGAGATCATTTTCCAACCAGAAATAAAGCAGAAAAACAAAAGGTTGTAAGTGAAGAGCTAGAAAATGAATAATCAGGTATTACTCTGCATCTCATGGTTTAATCAACCTAGCTTTCATTGTGTTATCCTCAGGAACACTTGACAAGTTACTCAAAAAGCCTCTTACAGGACAAGCTTCCTTTGCCCACGCCAGTCCTGGAGCTCACAAGCTGTCAGCCATGGGTAGACACCTCTTCTGCACGCTTGGCAGGAGGAGCGGGAAGGGGCTGATGCCCGGACTGAAGGCACACCTGGGAGAACACCACAAACACAGGATGCAAGGGATGCACTGCGCTGTCAGGGCACTTGAGCTGTTTCCAGACCATGGGTGGCACACTCTGCCGAGACGTTACAGACTGAGCATTTATTTACGTGTAATCTTAAGCTGCAGGAGGGGAGATAGAGATGAGATCTGAGGAAGAAATTCTTCCCTGTGAGGGTGCTGAGGCCCTGGCACAGGGTGCCCAGAGAAGCTGTGGCTGCCCCTGGCTCCCTGGCAGTGTTCAAGGCCAGGTTGGATGGGGCTTTGGGCAACCTGGGCTAGTGGAGGGTGTCCCTGCCCATGGCAGGGAGTTGGAACTAGATGGGCTTTAACGTCCCTTCCAACCCAAACCATTCTGTGATTCTACTTACTGGCAGCAGAAAATCAGAATATATGTCATCTAAGCAATTGACCAGAAGCCTCCTAAGCAAATATTTCAGCTGAATTACTAACAAGATCATTTTGTGTGTCCAAAACTTCATTGTTAGATCACTTATCAGGGCCGTTTTCCTTATTAAAGTTTCATGCAACACAACTATGGTGCTCCATAAAGACACAGTTTAATGCTATACCATGAATAAGTATTACATTCACAGGGCTGCTCTTATATCAGCTCAGTTGTCAGTTGCCAGTATCTTTTGCTGCCTTATGAATTTTATTTTTTTTCAGCAGGTCTTTCCAGTCGGTAGAAATTCATTTCAAAGAGTTTTGCAATAATACTTTGCACTTTCAAATTTTGAAGAATGGAAAATTTTTCATCTTTGCAAGCCTGATCTTTTACCAAAAGCATCTTGTAGACAAAAGAGAAAACAAACTGACAGATGAATAAAATACAAAGGACAAAGAAAGTGGGTCTTTGGGTGTAGCTTATTCCCAAGTAAAAATTCCTTTAAAGCTTGGCCAGATTAATTATCCTATTGTAGTCATCAATAACTTTCCATTTATTATTACAGTCTTTCTGTATAAGACAGCTGTTATGAAAACCCATAGAGGGAAAGCACACAGCACTAACCTGCCCTTTTTATCACCATTTCCATGGAATAAGAGAAAGGAGAAAAGAGAGGTCAGATGCAGACCACAAGAATGCCATGGTAAAGCAGCCACCCTTAAAGAAGTTCCAGGAAGCCAAACAACCGAATGAATAGACATATTCAGACAAATGAGTACCCAGGAGGATTTGCAGGACTGTCTACACAAATAAAACTTTTATAAAACCAAAAGGTATGTTTCTGCCTCTGGAGGTGGCTCAGCATCCTCGCACAGCTCCACACCCTACTATCTCCCCATTGGACCCAGAAGTTCAGGGAAACGCTGCAGAGCAGCATGGGGCATGATCCAGATCCTCACCGGAGAAAAAGAGAAATCAGTTTCCAAATGTGTTTGGAGCAGCCTGTGTTGATGGTCACACACCACCTGGTCTTCACACCAGCATGAGGAAAATAGCCTACAGGTCTGGATTCTCTCTTAGTCAGAATTACGTAGCTTTTGAAGCTTATACTGCTGAAAGGCACATATTTCTCTAATTTATCTGACCTTTTCTGCAGAAGGATTATTTTTTTTTTTTTAAATCATCATTCCACTCCCATTTTTCTCTTCCTTATTGCTGCTCACTATACATGTCCCAACAGGCGGCATTACAGATCAAAGCTTGCGGTCTTTCATGCACATGACTACCTGGCCAGGCAAAAGCAATCTTAGAAGAATTTATTACTTCTACCCCTTATCAGTGAAAAGCAGGTGCAAGAGAAGCATTCACAATCAGAGAGGGACCTTCAATCTGGAAAACTGCTGCTTCTCTCCTAGGGTAATTGATAACCCTTATGTCTCAGATTTGGTTACTGAAACTACCTGAATACATTTAGGGTGTTCCAGCAATATAGAAGCAGAAATTGTATATATGCGTGTCCATATGCATTTCTGTGGACATATATATATATATCTCCTGTCTGGAAATTTCTAGGCTGAGCATTAGATCAGTACATTTAATTGAGAATTTTATGTGTGGTAACTAACTGATATCATTAACAAGAAATGTATTTATGACTGTCCAAAGTATATATGGAAGACTAACAGCCCTGCAAGAGTTGCTGCAGCTGAGGAACTATTTTTACCAGGAGTCCTGAAAAAGCCTTCACCCACCCCCCATCCCAAAACCCGCTGAGAACAGGTGAGAGAAAGCATCAGAGGGAGGAAAGAAGAGCTGGCTCTTACAGGGACCTTTTCCCAGTGCCTGACAAGATGCAGAAGTGCTTTGGAGGACAGCCCTGTACCTTGCACAAGATGCTCCCATAGGTCTTCCCAAGACTCAAAGTTACAGACATTTTCTTCTTAACAGCTCTTTGCTAAAAAGATTCCTGTTCATAATTGCTCTTTGCCATCTCATCCCATAGGGAATACCGACAGCAAAGAAGTTCTCTACTTATGCAGGAGAGGCTGATGATGTTAAAAATACATGGCACGTTCGCACATCTCCACAAGCCCTTGCTGTCAGACGGATCTTGATTCCCTATCAATAAAACCAAAGGACTTTCTTTTCAAATCAGTCTTTCTCCTTGCTTTCCCTCCTCCCCTATGCAAACCTGGAGAGGCAACCACAGGCTGCTGCTGGCACCAGTCCTTAGCAAGGTAGAGAGATACTTATGTAAAGTAAATAAATTACTACCACACCTTTCTGTAATACATCTTAAAGGTCCTCTCTGTTGGACATCTTTAAATGCACACCCAGTCCAGTTACACTGAAGTTGGAGTCACAATTTATTTCAACACACCCAAAATCAGAGTAGTCTCATCATCATCTCACGCCTAATTCTTTTCCCATGTGACTGGCATTTCCCATATTTTGTCCCATTAACATTTTATCGTGGAGCACAGAGAGAGCAATTGAGCAGCCGAAGCCAGACAAAAAGCAGGTGCTTTCCAGCCAGAGAAGACGGATTATACTTCAGCATAAGGAATTGCATAACCACAACATGTTTATATTTAAATACTCCTCGTGTTATTACAAAAGTACTTGGATTGGCCAGAGATCCTCCAGCACTGAATGGGAGCACAGGGATCTGCACATTGTGGGACATAAGAACCATATGGCAATTAAAGTAGCGGCTACTGTAGAGCTACAGAATAAAGGGGGAAAGAAAAACCCACCACATTTATGGTAATTCCCCAGTAGCTATACAATCCTGTTCTCTAATTAGCAGAGAAGTCAACCCCAGTAACGAACAGTATAACACTTCAAATACTCTCTTCCTGTTCTCCCAGTAGGGAGTCTCCAGGGATTGTCAATTTAAGTCATATTTGAAGATAAAGGAAAAAGAAAATTATGCAATAATAAATTGGAGGAGATCCAGAGAAGAGACCCAAGACCTAACCTGACAGGAGAATAAACAAAAATACTTGGCAGAGCTAAGGAGGAGGTTTGGAAAGAAAAGTGTTTAGATGGCAGAGAGGCTTCATGAGTTAGATGCCCCTTCTGGAGCTTTAGCCTGAGTCGATAACACACCTTACCCACAGCTTCATTAAAGCCAGAACTGAGCCTTTAGAGGAATAAAGGAAATCAAAATATTTGACAACAGGAAACAAATATAGCAATGAACTACAAGAAATCCCCATTTGTTTTCCAGTCCCAGCTGACTTTCTTTCCAGAGCATCTCTGGAAGAAACTCCTCTTCCCATTTAAGTCAACAGGACCCTTTGTGGTCCATGGGAGCCAGATGATCTCTGAAACAAAGCTCAGAGCCACCCGTATTGTGGGAAAGCCTCAATGCACAGGCTGGGACTCGATATATCTGTAAACTACCATCATCAGGGGAACGAAGAAACTTGATTCCGGGAGTAAACAGAATCGATTTTGCAGTGGCAAGTGTCAGCTGGAAGAAAGTGGTTAAGGGTTTGGGTTTGTTTTTTTTTTTTAAATGAAATATGCAGAGGAGAGCCACGCAACAGAACATTACCACTGGAAGGAAAAGAAAAAACAAAGAATGTCCTCCACACCCTAATGTTAATTGAAGAGTGAAAGGTTTAGGAAAATATTACAACACATGTGAGAAAGACTCAAAAAAACTCCATTGCAGATTAAGCATCAATGCACAAGAAGGAATACACCCACGATGCCAGAAACTCCAATATTAACCAACTTTGTAAAAGCTTGCAAGTTCTCCTAGGATTAATGGGCTAATCCATTCATGGAAGTCCCCAAATTCAAAGCAGTTTGCAGATCACATGAAATCCAACCAACAGCAACAGATTCACATTAAATCACCTCCAGACTTCGGTTCTAATACGCTTATTCCAATATGGTACAGAACTGTATCTGTGTCACCAGAAATATATATATTTATTAAACAAAAGTTATGATAGATAGTGACTTAATCAACATTATATTATAAACCTCACAAGAAATATCACCCAAGTTCCACATATTTATCCTTCTCCCTTCAGAATATGGAGAAAATAGGAACTTCAAAACGTATCTTGAATGCTGACAAACTTGGGCTACTATGGACCAAAGGAAAACACCCAACTAACAGTCTCTATTCTCTTTACTCCGTTCTTCACACCCTTCACACCATATTTTGTTGTTACAGGACTGAAACCAAAGAGAACCACGGTCCCAGGAGGAGGAACAGTACCTGAGGAGAGGCTCCAAGAGGATCTCTCAAACCAGTGAAGGGATGAGAGAGACGTGTGGGTGAGCTGCTCAGCAGAGCCCTGGCGTGAACAACAGCTGTAGGAATTGAGCTGGGCTTTTCTTCATTCTCCCTCCTTAAAACCAGCTCAGCTGGGGCTTCAAACATGGCCCATCTTGGTGGGGGAGGTGGTATTGTTGGCTGCTCAGTATCTAAACGTAGCAAAAGTAACAATTCCCTATTTTTATTCCAGATTCTCTTACCAACAATAAATGCGTGTTCACCCTAATAGCCTCGACATCTTGCTGTTCTGGTAATTTAACGCACAAGATTGCTCACAAGAGCTGGGCTTCATTTTCCTGTTCATTATTGCAGGGCTCCTCAGAAACGCCGGGCTGCTGGCAGCGCTTTGTTTTGTTGTTACAAGAAGAGAAAGCACCGCATCATTTATTCTGGAAGAACAAAACACTGTCACAGAGACTTTTTTTTGGCCACAATAGCTGCCCAGAAAGCTGTCAGAAGCAACCTTTTGTCTCTTAGTTAATCTACACCGGGAAACAGGGAGGGGAAGGCAGAGTGATGAAGTTGCTAATAAATAGATGAGCATCTGCCTCTCCGCAGCTGAGAAATGCTTCCTGTCGACATGTGCAGCCCAGGGCAGCGTGCTGGTCCCCAGCCTGGCCTGATTAACACCAACCCAATGCTGCAGGTGCCTCACACTGTGAGTAATGAGGTATATAAGGGTTGAATTCCTGGTGCACAGTCGAGAGGGCATTAGCTGGCATCACCTGTGACACTCCCAGTTGGGTCCCTGTCTCCTAATAGAGCCTCTTCTGTTCTTAAGAGCCCAGCTATTAGGAATCAGAAGATGCAGTAATTGTTTAGGGTCCAATCAGCAGGAAAATTTCATTAGTTACATAGACGCAAGCTCTTTACAGAGCCCAGGAGGAAAAAAAATTCCCTGGGATTATTTAAGGAACATCTAAATGTTCCTCAGACACCTCTCTGAATGGCCTTTCTGACCAAGGGGTGTAATTCACAGAGATTAAGATCATTAACTCCTTCCTGAAAAGGCTTCCCATAAATAGAGAGCACAAGAATTCAGGATCATAAAGTTTTTTTTCCTCAGAGGCTACAGCAGAACCCTTTGGGCACCTGAGTGCTTCTGCACAGGAGCAGGGGAGAGGAAGAGAAGGGGTTTATATGATGGGTGCCTCCACAAGAACGTGACCAGAGGGGAAAGCCGTGAGGCTGCCTGTTTGCAAGCAAGCAGAGATGCAGCCAGAAGACCTTGTGTCCTACAGCACCCGGGACTTTGGGTACACAGCCTCCCATCAAGGGCCTCCGTGCCTCAGTTTCCTTCATTTCTAAAACAAAGATAAATATAATTTTCTGCATTTAGAAAGTTTGCTGATATCCATAAGAGGTCTTAAACCTGAGGCGATGTATCTCTCCCAAAGTTGTTGTCTTGTATTTTTTGTAGATAAGAGTATTTGGAGCCATTTCCCTTCTCTTACAAAAATTGTGTCTCTGTAGCTAGGTAAGACACCCTCTAACAAGTCAAGCTTTTCTGCTCTGCCACATCTCTTGCTTTTCTGTGCATGCAAATAATATTTTCTGTGTTTCCTCTGTCTATTCCTGTACTCTGACCAGAGGGATGGGGCCTCAGTAATTCTTTTGAATTTATTAATTTTACTTTACTATTCTACTCTGTTTAAGGGCTGGTGGGGTCCCTTGGAGCTTTAACCTCTCCCTCCTTCTTCCTGTCTCCCATTGACAGGCACCACTCCCAAACTTGCATTTTCTTATTCTTCCCCACCACATCACCCAGACTCATGCAGCAGCTCCCGCTCTTATTTCTTTTACTGATAAAAACTGCGAACTTTTCGTTTAATCTGGTCTGTGCCCAGAAGATGCAGCTGGATCCAGTTCTACATGGAGATGCTCGATGTGGTATGAGATCCATGGTGGATGCTCCTTCTCCTTTCTCCACCCCCCTTAAAGCTGCGCTGCAAAACACCCACGGACAGGGAGCAGCCCGAATTTGGAAGACACCTGGTTGCCCTTTACCATTCTGACTGCTTGCCACTATTAAGTTCATTAGCAGAATTTTGCCAAGCTCTTTTAAAAGAAGACCTTAAGGCACTTTATAAGAAGATATGCCATTTTAGGCTCTTAAGCATTTCGTTACCTATAAGCTGCTCACGTAATAAAGTCACACTAGTCCTTTAAAGGAGTTTAAATCATGAAAATTTAAGCCTGTAACAAGAGAAGAAAGGAAGCCAATTTGAATTAGAGTTGCTTTTTCTTTTTGGTTCACTATTCAAAGAACAGTTGGAGGCCCCAGCATCTGAAGTCCTGCACAGACTGACTTCAGGCTTGGAATTCAGCACAACCAACAAACTAGACTATCATTCAAAGACACCCAGTCCTTGGGAGAGGACCGTAATTTAAAATAAATAATAATTAAAAAAGAGTATAGCAAGGCACATTCTCTGTGTAGAATAGCTCCTTTGGCTTCAAAGCCAATTTACAGGAAACAAAAAACTGGCTCGTTGTTATCTCCAATTCATGTTTTCATCCTTTACCATCCCCAAACTTAGACTAATTATTCTCTCCAACAGCTTGTCAAAACCCTGCCTAGTTCTTCTTGCAATTACTTTTGTATGTTTTAATAACTATCTAATTTAAGTGAATTGGAGGCCCGGAGCTATTCATGCCCTGACAACTTGCAAGATCCACATGGGAACAGGATACATTTTTCTGAGAAACATAACGAAGTTCTTAGCAAGCAGCACCATGGCAATACGTGCTGAGGAACGCACTCCACGCAGCCTCCAAAGCAAGCAAGCGGTGCTGCACCCCGTCTCTGAAGGCCAGCTATGAACTTGGACCCGTTACAAGTAGAGACCATCAGTATGCTGTCAGCAATCTAAGCAGGACAGTGAGCAGATGAAGACGGTCATTGACTTGTAACTCAGAGTTAAGACCTAGCAGCAAAGCCTGAGATGCTGGTAGCGTTGTCCTCCATTTGTGTTGCAAAGCAATCATAAATATCACATGGGAAATGGATTTGACTCCTCTCTGATTTGGGAGAGAGAAGCCAAGTGGGGCAGGGTCCCTGGTCCCACCACAATTTCAGGTATGTACATGTATCATTATCAACATCCATCAGTGACCGGTTTAGGCCCAGCCGAGCACCACACGCCGCTCGCTCACCCCTCCCCGGCGGGGTGGGGAGGAGACCGGACAAACAAAGGCAAAAGCCTCGTGGGTTGCGGTAAGGACAGTTTCCTGGGACAGCAAGGGAGAGGGGAACAAACAACAACAGTGCTGATAACAGAGATACACAACAGGTGATAACAGAGAAACAGCTTACCCGTCCGAGCGAACGACCAGACCGACCAGGCCCCGAGCCCGTCCCGGAGCCGCCGAACCCGCCCTCCCCGCCCCTCCCCCTGTTGTGGTGAGCATGGCGGCACAGGGTGTGGAATAGCCCCCGGGCAGCCTGGCTCACCTGGCCTGGCCCCTTGGGAAGTTAACCCTATCCTAGCCAGAGCCAGGACAATCAGCAACGCAGTTCCTCAAGGACAGGCTAAGCCAACAGAACAAAAGCCTTCCCACAACGCTGACAGTCCATTTCCAGTGTCGCCAGCCTTAGCCATGCTGCAACTGCCACACCGTTCCCCGGGGGCTTTACTGTTCTGCATCGGGGAAGTCCTGACTAAGGAAGGGGACTGGTGACAAGAATTCATGTTTTCAGCAGGTTATCAAGTTACTCGGACGTACAGGTGCCAGCATTATTGCAGCATGCTGGAATTTTTAGCTCTCCTGCTAAGTTCAGCCCTGGCTGGGTTTTGTGTTACTGTTGGGTCCAAGAGCTGAGCCTTGCCCGGAGAACGGGTCTGACTTAACCAAAAAGTTCCGCTGGTGGCTGAGCCAGAGGGACATCAGCAGAGCAGTGTCCCTGCCGTGCCGTGGGGATGCAGCGGGAGCCCATGGAGGAGGCTCCGAGCCCGGCTGAAAGCTGCCGGCAGTGCCGGCAAGTGGGGCTGCGTCCCATCACATTCTGTTTAATTAATTACCTCTTCTCCCAGGAGCACGCACAGAAATGAAGTCTCACCAACAACAGAAGACCTTTCCCAGCCAAAATGAAGAGTACTTAAGATCTACATTAGAACTAAAGATGCATTTATCTTACAAAATATACATCCTTTGACATGGGAGCAGCAGACAACAGTATAAACACAGGGGTGGATGGCAGGGGTGGGAACTGCTAGCAAGCATAGATTTATTTATATTTAGGTTTAGCTGTGAAAAAACCCAGACTAATGAGTTTCCTCATGTTGTTTCACCTGCTTTAAAAATGAGACAGGAAAGCAGCCGATGGACCTGCCATGCCCATTCCCTTCACTGCCAAGACAGCCGTCCCCCTGCAAACGGTGGGTCTCTCCCTCTCATTGCATCATTTGTTTATTTTGGGGGCGTCGCAGCCCCCATCCAGAGCGTTGTGTGTCAGTGTAAATCTGATGGACATAAAATCACTGGAGTCAAGGAATAAGCACCGGAGAGGCCCCCCTGTTCCCGAGCCCCCTGCTCCTCTCGCAGGGTGCCGCCTCCAAAACACCACGGCACCGAGACCTTCCAAAAGCTCCGGTGCGTTACAGGGAGCTGCAGCCTTCAGACCTGTACTGCTAAATAAGAGCCTGTCAAGGACCAAGCCCTAACTCCAAATTAGCACCTAGTCCCTCAAGCGCCTGCTGCCTGGGGCTATCCCCTCCTACGGGAGATTTGTTTCCGAGACCCCCAGGTCAGGATACGCAAAACAGCACCTGGATGTGAAATAGCAACTGAGCTGTGTGGCCAAATGTCCGTGCAAACCTAAAGACACGGAAGAGAGCGTGAGCACACGGGTGGCTGCTGGAGATGGCCGATGCTGCGAGGGGAGAGGCGCAAGCCAGGAACGCACACATGGTTTTGGCACCTGGTGCAGCGGTGACTTCTGCTCAGGCTTGGGCTGTCACTTCATCACTTTGCTCCCCAACCTTAAATGGAGGAAAAAAAAAAAAAAGCCACTGCCTTCTCGCACAGGGAAACCATCAGGAGCAATGCAACAATTATTATAAGACTGAATACGACAGAGTTTGGAAGCATGTAATTATTTTTAAAAGGCATATTTTTTGAGGCTGAAATGGGATTTCAGAAAAATTAGTGTGGAAAAGAAAAGAGCCCCCGTATGTCACTATTTTAGACTGCTGCCCAGCTTGGGGTGATGCCAACGTACCTCCCAAAAGCACCGCCCTGGCACACCGTGCGCCTTTTCTTCCGCAGGCTCTGCAAGCACTCCGTTTGGTCACGCTCATCACCCGCTAGCCTTTGTAAACATGCTTACAAATTGCAATTTTTGTTTGCAAAAACGCTAGCGAAAGATGGAAATATTTGCAAATATAACACATTGCCACGTAAACCTTCATGCTGGAAGCGTTAACCCCGAGGCTTTTAGAAACAAGCAGAGAAAAAAAGCAAGAGTTTGGGGCCAAGGGAACGCCCTGCGGCTCAGGTGGTCACTCGCAGACCACAAATAATTGTCCGCGCAGTCCAAGAGCAGTCTGCAAAAGCAGCTTCTCCACAGGTCTCTGGCAGAACTGCCAGGGAAAGAGCTGGCAGAGCAGATCCTCGCCTTGCCAAGTCTTAGTCACTGCTGTTAGCCCCCTTCAGCCTCACGAACACAAAGGTCACCCAAACGCTATTTCATAAAGAAAGAGCAAAGTGCCAAGTCCAAAGCTGTGACATATTTCATTTCATTAGGTGGAATTTATTTACCTTGGGTTTTTTGTGGGTTTTGTTGTGAGTCAGGACAGAATTGAATCCAAACAAGAATAAAGAAGCCTCAGGCTCTGCTTTGAGGTTAATTGAGTACTGTGATCACCTCAAAATGTTGTGCATCAGCCTAAAAGGGGGCCTTTCTATAGAATGAGTCATTTTAGTTAAGTATAATTTCAGTATTCTCATTTAATCCCTTTTTTCTTCTTCACCACTACGAAATGCACTTCTATTTAGAAGTAACAGCTGAGTGCCAGCCTTTACCTCACCTTTACTATCCGGTACATCAGCGACTATGCAGCAGCTCAGGAAGACGTGGAGAGATGACAAATTTGGTCTCACCCAACATAAGTCACCTTTCACACCTGGTCCACAGACTCCTCTCCTAGAATCAAGCATGGCTGATTTCAGCGGCCGCAAAAACGATCCCTGATTCTTGCTGTCTCAGTTTTGAGGCCGGTCCTGCCCATACACATCCCATACAATGAGGGATGGAAGATCCCATGGAAACCCTCCCTGGGGCAGGGAGTAAAGCAGTGGACCAAATAATTGTCCCCCAGACTAGACACACTGATAATCAGGACATTTGGAGTATTTTGGGAAGAGAATGAGAAAAGTGATTAGAGATTAGTGACAGAAACCCAATCAGAATGATGAACAGATAGCATCTCCGCATCCTGCGGCACATTTTACTGCCTCCTTTTCGGGCTTCTCTAATGCAAGAAGAATTTCACTAAGGAACCAGCAGTTTGTTTCAAAGTGCAACTAAGTCACAAACCGGCCCAACTGCCTTATGTCGGATGAATTGTGACACTTTGCATTTTTGCGTGTTGAAACAAACTCTTTAAGAAGCTCTGTGCTAACCATCGATCAGGAAACAAATTGAATGAAAAGCAAAGCAGCGTGCAAGAAACCTCTCCTCTTCCAGAAGCTTCCAGCCCCACGAGGGCACACGGGGAGGAACCTGACTCTGCTGCAAAGTTAAAAACAGGAAGGTACTTGCTGCGCCCAGTCTTCCAGAAACACTCACGTTGTATCACTGCGGTTTGTGAGCCGAGAGTCTGAGGAAAGGCTCAATCACGCCTCACCTAGCTAAGGACTCTGAGCATAAAGTCCCTCCCTCATTCGTGTCTGTCTTAATAAAGTACTTGTCCAAAAGTAACATAGCATAGAGATGATCATTCTTATTAAAGGACTGCTACTGTATTTGACCGAGGTATCACACCAAAGCAACAGTGAAAGACAGGGAAGTCTTTTAAAAGTAGATGATAACACCATCCCCCATCAGCACCCCCAAAATTCAGGGAAAACAAAGGACCAAAGAACATTTAATTCCTTGAAAGCACTTCACCATACAGCTGCTATAGCAACAAGTGGGGTTTGTTTCAAAACAGAAGTTTCTGGAGAGATGGACATTTAAAGACCTTTTAGAATTATTTTCATATAATCTGGAAGCAATGCTGATTTTGGGTCAGATGATGTAATTGTGCCATTTACATTTACTCTTTCCAAATAGCTCTACTTGATTATTTTTTGTCTGAGTGCAAGCAGACACTAGCAGCATGGCATCAACAGCTGATGTCAACAGGGACAGAGGTAGCAATTAAGGAGTTTAACTGGCTACGCAGAAAAACAAGCATTGACAGGAAAGAGCAAATACATCTCTCCTATATTTTTTTCAACATTGTCTTCCTTTCCTGTCTCTCAGTCTCCATGAGGTGCTTCCCCCAGCAGCTGTGCGGACACACCGGTGTGATGCTTGCGCTACCCCTGCCCACAACAGCTGAGGTCTCTGCAGCCCGTATTGAGTAAAGCTGCACGAGAGACACTGGAGATAAGCGGTTCTGAATCGAGTGGGCAGGGAAGTATTCAAAGACCGGAGCAAAAAATATGCCTGAATTCCCAGAGGGCTCCAAACGGTCACAAATCAAAACAGAGTTGAATTACATCTTCACCCACAGCGGAAAAGTGACTTTGAGTAAAAACAACAACAAAAAAACCCCCACCACATTTAGAGCAAAGCCATTTGGGCAGAAAAAAACATCTCATCTGCTCCTTTAGCATTTGAGAGCGTGTAAGACTCTGTCCAAATGCACCAGAGACACCCCAGAAATCATAGAAGCCCCACAGCATGGGAATGAAAATAGCAGCCTCAAACTCAATGCAGAAAGCTCTTCCACCGCTTGAACCAACGCCCACCAGAAGGAAGGTGATTTAAAGCAAGCTGGAGAGAACCACCACAACTTTGGGATTGCGAGGAGCTAAACCACAGCTATGGGGCTACAGAAGGAAAAGAGCAAAGGAAGGAGGTGGTTTCTGGCAAGGCACCAGCCTCTCCCTCCACGCTGGCAGTCTCCACTCACCGAGACGGCGAGACACGGGCAGACTGTGGAATTCCTCCTGGCTGCCCTGCTCCAGGCCTAAGCCGCCCAGTTTAAGTAGGTTTTAAGGCCAGAACGGTGGTGTTTTCATGGCAATGTAACTACTAGGCAATAGCAACCTTGCTGTTAAATCCTAGTGAAGCGAAGGCAGCTGGAGAGGGTTTCCTCTCCTGCTTTGTCAGTAAAACACCAGTATCTTATTTCCAATAATATAGGGGCTTTTGCAGAATGGCAAATCTGTTCTAAGACCCTGTTTTTTCCAGAGTTGAAGGCCAACCTGCAGAGCAACCGCTCTTGGAGAGGTAGCATGAAGATGTAAGAATAAGACGGGTTTCAGAAGAAGAGTTAAAGTAACACTTACTCATTTGGCAACCCCAGCAATCACATTCCTTCCTACCTGTGATAGTTTCCTTCTCCCAACCCCATGCTCATTCCTTCCAGCCACATCCTTTCCTCTTGCCATCATTGAAGTCAATGTTATTAACATGAGGGCACATCTTAAGCCCAAATACCTGAAAACAGAGTCCCTGTCTTAGTTCCAGTGTTGATGATGATGATGATGGTGAGTTGACCATGCATAACAAATAGTCCATAGCAGGGCATGGGAATTTCAAGGCTCCCAATCATCCGTATGAATAATACATTCAGTAAGAGTATTAATTCACAAGTTTAGATACAAGGAAATTGCACTCTGCTCATATAATACACGTGGCCATAAAGCAAAGTGGCAATACTTACAGGTAATAAAACTCACTCGCTATTTGAAAACAGCTGCACAAACCACTACTTAAACTATTTTCTCTCAAAGTATTTTTCCTTCTATGGAAATAATTTTGCCTCTGATGGTGATGGCTCTCTTCTAGACTATTTTCATTTAAAGGCTTTGCAAGCTCAAAGAGGCACCAGCCCTTCTCCTTCACCCATCGCACCAGCTAAAGCCCATGTAAGGTGGAAAAGTGCTGGTTTTCACCCTGCACAACGGAGATTGCTTCAGTGGGCACAAGCCCCAAGGAAAAGGGCCCAGAGAGATATCAGAAGTGCCAGCAGTTTTGGGGAGAACCCAGTAGCCTGTGACCCCAGTTGAGTGGGAGATAGCAGAGGCACCATGGAGCAACCATAGATGCCCAGAGGAGAGGAACTCTGAAACTCGTAGTATTAAATTTAACTCAGCCAAGCAGTCCATTCTCCCATGGGAAAATGGTAGCATATTTTGCAAGTTCATACCACGTCTAGCTTCCAGCCTGCTTGGGAACACACAGCTCTTTTTAGGAAGATTGATCTGGACATTCAGCAAATGATCTGAGAGATCTCAATGCCCTCCCAAGCTCCTCGCACAGATTCATCTCCCCCTCTTCCCCAGTTAAAGAGATTTTTCTCATCACCCCATTTCTCCTGAGTTAACAATGACACTCAGTGGCCAGGAGGATTCCCTGCAGTTTACACTCATGCTACAGCATCCAACAGTTAATATTCATTGTATATTACATACAGCAAATGTCTTCCATGAGTTTCAGGATCCGAAGACAGGGCTCAAATTATACGGAAAGATCACGGAAGGAAAGGCTTAAGAAAAAGGTGAAAGAACACCATAATCTTTTTTCCAATTTGTGCAGTGACCTGGGAAATATTTTCCATCAATCCACATCCAGGCTATAAAAAAAGCAGACCAGAGGAGGCAAAGGCAGCTCCACATCAAATTATTAAACAGGCACATTCAGAGAACATGTAGTCAAAGCAAATCACGCTGCTACCATACAAATCCAAACCACAAGCTGAAGAGTTAGGATTTATAATGTAAAAGTTTTCTTCTGTTATCCTCCCCCTCCTCCAAGAATGGATGCAAAGCAACTGCATAACGTACAGCTTGAAAGTCTGTCTCTGGAGCTTTCTCCTGTTGCTTTCTTGACACAACAGAACTTTTATCTGCACTTCAGTTCCGATAAGTCAGAGCCTGATGGATAACTGAAAGAGGATCAAAAGAAAACGCTATTGTGCGTGGACAAAGATGTGAAGAATAATTTGAGTCCATTCTCAAACAGCATTTAATCAGAAGGTTTGAAGGTTTCCTATACATCTCCCCAGCAATACAAATCACACTGGCATGATGCCTTTCAGTTTTGACATAGACACAATATGACTCTTGCAATGAATTAAGTATTTGATTTACAGCATTCCTGTGCTGAAAGAAAAACAAGTAATTAGATATCGCACTTCAGCCATTGTAACATTAGGTATTTCCTAGAATCTATTTCTCGTAGTAATTCTCTTCTTCCCTAAAGTGCTGTGCTTATTCTTTTTCAGGAAACAGTCTGACACTTTTTTTCTCCCAATATATCAATTCTGGACTGTATCTTAGGTAAATACACAAAAAGCAGGAATTATTCTTTCAAATTACTTTAGAATGTAAAGCATGTGTAATTTTAAACCATGTATTTTACTCTTCCTAACAATAACTATTCTGCTCACTTAAGACTGCTCACTTCTCTTTGGACTAGAATATTAATGCACCACAAAGGAAAAGGGTTTCCATCCCATTTATTTGCAAAGGGAATTCATTTAAATGTTACACAAGGTTCTGGGTTTTTTCTCTTATCATTGTGGCATAACTATATTTTTCATCGTTCCAGCGAGAGTATCAATAAGACATACCTTATTATTAAACATGATCACAGCTGCCAAGTCGAACACTCAAAAGACAGGGAATGCAAGAATTCATTTGGCTCCCGGCATGTATACATTGCAATACTAACTTTATAAGATCTACCTTTGAGGGCTCCGCATTTTTTATGCTCAGACCTGCACCCACTGAGCATAATTCAGGGCCCTGAACGTGCCCCTGGCCCTGCTCGTGTCTCTCCGTTGCCGACAAGCAGGTTCAGGCACAAACCTCGCTGCGCTGGAGTGACTCTTTGTGAAGGTCCACCATGGGCTACTGCCAAGGGAACATCAGCAAATAAGACACCAGAGGTCTCAATATAAGGAACATGTCACTGAAGACCACTTGGGAAAAGTATCGTTTATGCAATTTCTCCAGAATCACATCAGAATTCAATATAATTTGTTGGGGAACTGACCTGGCACAGGGCTCCCTGCAACGAAGCACCCTCAAAAGTCACCCTGCAGGGATGGCCCATGTGCCATCTAGCCCATAAGAGCCACAAAACACTCCAATATGCTTAGGGGCAGAATTTCAGAGGCATTAATGGCTGAGGTTGAAAAAGCCACATTTAGGTTGCACATACTCCGAATAAACTAACACAGTTCAGCACTGACAAGCAGATTGCATGCCCTCCCAGCCATTGGGCCTTTATTATAATTAGCTCCATCCCTTTAAGATTAATAGCAGCCTAGAAAATAGCATCCTTAATCCTTGCCCTTCCTTCCCCATTTACCATTCTACTGGTGGAGAAGTAAATTAAAATGCCTCAGTGTAAAGCAGCATGAGAGAAATAGGGGATTCTACCTCCCATAAAAAATTAATCAGATTCACTGACAAAAAAACCATTTCTGATTATTAAACAGACATTTAAATTACAACTCAGAATGACTCTAGCTGCCAAAATGAGAACTCAATATTGCAAAGCTCCAACACATTAACATAAATCCCTGTCAGATTAATCAACTAGGAAAGCCAGCGAAGTGACCCAAAGCGTGACTTTTGCCCATAGTACTCAGCTTCCCTAGTAAGACTCGTGCAGGATTTACACCAGTCAGGAACTAAGCTTAGCAAGGAATTCAGCTTTTTACAAAGTTTTGCTGATGGAAATACACTGCACTTAAGGCTAATGCCTCAGTTACGCAGGACATATTAGCCAAGCAGGTCACTTTATTTACATGGCAAGCGCTGACCACTTAATTGCATAGCAAGACCACGCTATCCAGGTAATTATAGGCTACCTGCCAACTAATTATTTCTTCTCTTTCTCCCATCCTCAAGCCCGCAGCTGCTACATAGCAGTGATCACACTCTGACTTTACTCAAACAGCCTACCATAAATACACAATTAACCAAGAAGTCTATTTAGCAAATAATGGCTACAAATAATGGCTACTATTAATATTAATGACAACTACATGTGCGTATTGCTGGGGAAACTAGTGCGTATGGTATTTACTTACTAAGACCTGGGAGGCTGTTGGAAAGCAAATGAAGCTCAGTCGGAGGTCAAACATGTTGCTCAAGCCTTGCTTAGCTTAGATAACCCAGCAAATGGCTGGCTTAGGCTCGGAAGGCTCTTGAACAGGTGTCCCACGAGGATTCTTTAAAAACAAGTCAAACATCCACAACAGCAAGGAGCTCCCACCAAGCTGAAGCACTACCCATGTTGCAGCCCACAGCTGACGTACCTCCACCATGGATTGCCATAGTAGCGTCCAGCTGGTTGATAGACCCATAGTGCCAGATCTGGGGTGGTCCTACACATTGGCCAGGTGATTACAACCAAAACCAGAGTTGCTTTCCGAACAAGAGAAGCAGGAATGCTCCCAAATCTCCTGATCTTTTCCGCCCACCAGCCCTGATGCACAATGTAAATCCCAGATGCCCCATGGAGTTGCACAACCAGGGCATGGGTGGAAGTTCTCTCCTTTCCCACCCCATCTTTGAGAAGCCCAATTTATTTCCTGAAAATATATCAGTGTAACTCCCTCCCTTCTGAACTCTATCTGAAAATTGCACCTTGGGATCTTGCGTTGCATCCAAGTGAAAATAAAGGACAAGCAGAAAATAAAGAGATCATCAAAAATAGTAACTACAGGGGCTGAAGAGGTAAGAAAGGCATACTGAGTAACAGCATAATAAAAAGAATTTATTCATAGTGTTTCACCTGTAGAAATCAAAGCACTTCAGAACGGTGATAAACATTGTAATCTATTTACAGCAGAGAGACTGAGGGACAGCAAAGAATTTATCCAAAATCCCACAAACCAGTAACAGCATCAGGAGTTGCACCAACCTCCCTGCAGCCGCTTTAGTGCTCCGTGCCCAAGCCTGCACCATCCGAGAACAGCAAATAACTGACAGGTGACCAGGAAAATCGAAACGCTAGGAATGAAGAGGAACATTGTTCAGTTATCCTGCATGACATTCAATTCCACTAGCTTTAAATAACTGCAGTACACACATCTTCATCAGATCTATTCAGAATGAGATGAATCAAGCCCAAGAAGTACCTTTTTTGCTTCCCTTATTTTCAGCGCAAGTTATCTGAACAGTCACACTGACGCAGACGTGGACACTACAAGCGTTTAAACTTTACTGCGCAAGAGCTTTGTGCCAGATCTCTCTGTATTTCCCTGTGTGATAATAACAAGACAATGAATACACCTCTCAAAGTCATCCCTATGGCTACAGAGCACTGGGCAAGTATTTATCCCAGCTCTAACTCCCAAACATTCCTATTAGACCCACCAGGTATCCTTTTCATACAAGTTCAATAGCAAGAAGAAGGATCTCTATAGATGAAAAAAAAATCTTATTTCTCTGGTTCCTATCAGCCAAAGTTACTTTCAGAAATAAAACATTGAAAATAGACACTTTTCAGCCAAACCCTACAAAAGGGTCATGTTTGTCCAAGAACAGGTTGCTCCCAGTTGTCTGAGAAGAAGCTAGAAGTGTTTGGGGATATGGATTATTTTTAAAAATAATAATAATAAAAAAAAGCCAGCATTCCATCAGAAAACATCAACAGCCTTAATTCAGGTGAGTAAGTGCCACATGGTGCCTCCCCACAGTGATGCACTGGACAGAAAAGCAGGACAAAGATGGGCTGGAGGTGGCCCTCACAGTGGGTCACACCACATCTGGGCAGGACAAGCAGTTGTCTGAGGTCCATATCCACAGGTACAAGGAAACTTCACCAACTTCTCCACAGGCAACCATCTGTTCTTCAGTTGTTCTTTTTCAGTGCAAACATGAAGCAACATGGACATTTAAAAAAATAATGTATATACACACACACACAAGACTCTCTAAGTATTAGAAGTTCTTTGTTTTGCAGCGTAAAGACAACGCTGTGCAGAGCACTGTGAGCTTACGCCAACCCAAAATACTTGTCCCCCAAAGCACTCTAAGGCATATCGGTGATGTCCTGCCAGCCAGTGTCACTGAGGAGTCAGGAACACTGAGACTCTGACAAACAAGTGACTCATCTCTTGGGCACCACTGAGCTTCAGTTGCTCCAACATCATCACCACACAGCGTGCCAAAATATGCGAACTGGCATGATACAAAGATTATTTCAAGACATTTCTGAGCCATCCAAGACTGCTTTCACGCCTGTACTAGAAGTGCAGAGGAAGCTCCGTAAAGTATCACTTTACTTTTTCCTCTGGATCACGTTGGTTAAACTGTTTTAAGCCCATTCAAGGCAAAAAGCTGTTCACACAAATGGTTCCAGCTGTAGCAACTGCCCGGATGATTATTTTGCTCGGGCAGTGAGGCTGACCGGACACCGAAGACACGGTCCAGGCTGACCCAAATTCAGCAGCGTGGCCAGCTGCCACAAATCCTTCCCAGCTCTGCTTCCTCCAGAAACACTGACAGCATCCCCGTGATCTTGTCAGGTTCAGACCTAGGCTGACCATGCCTGGACACCCTCATCCTATCGTACAAACTTTGTGCCAGATTTTATACAATTTGTAGAAAAATCCTTAGTGGGATTGCAGCAATTTGAAGCTACAAATGCAATTTGAGTAAAGGCTCAGTAGGGAAGCAAACATCAACACAGCTTTATGGCCAACACAACAGTGACTTTTGCTCTGGAGCCCAGAAAGAGTTAAACACAGCTAAGCTTTCTCACTGCCCCAAACCTGTAAAGCAAATAAACAGCAGACATTTCTAGGCTGAGGCATGGTCTCATTATCAGCCTGGAAGGAATTTATATCCATGAGTGAAGCCATAAGATGATGTGCTTATGTAACAGAACAGTTTATATGGCACCAAAGGGCTCCAGGCACTGCTTTAATGCCTCATAAACTTACAGGCTACGGGGCACTTTGTATTTGTACTCCTCCCCTTCATTACCTCCAAAGTTTCCTGGGATTTTAGCATAATACTGTTGCACTTTATTTAAAAAAACCCAACAAACAAAAACAACACCAAAAAACCCCCAAAACCCCACACACCACAACCAAAATATCCTTTTATGCCATGTTGGCACATGACTCCATTACTTCGTCAAAATTAACATGAAATAGTGTCATGTTCCTGTTCACAGCCTTTAACATATATATGAAGTTTATTTTGTTACATAATACTAAGAGCTGAAAACAACAGCAATCCAGCACCACGCAGCCACGTGATGTTGCCTCGCTGCCCTGTCACGTTTTGTCATTTCATTTATTCAGACAAGCAGAAAGCACAAGTCATAGCTGGTGCAGCACCTTGGGCTGACAAAACCCGCAGCACCTCTTGGGCAAACTGCTCCCGGCTGCCGGTACCTCAGCGCTCGCTCCCAGACCGTCTGACCAAAACATCCCACAAAGTCTTTTTGTTGTTCATGATGGACTGAATTTGGAAACAATATGCTTTCAAATGAATCCACGGCTTATGAAATGAACCTCAGCAAGAGCAACATATCATTAGGGCAGTTGTAGCTACACAACTAAGCAAGAACCTCAATTTTAACATCGATGGGATCAACACTTAGGGTATTTAGCCTCTGCAACTATTCAGTCTTTGACTTCTCTCCACCCAGTTTTCTCTCTACATCCCACAACTTTCAGGCTAGACAGAGATAAGTTACCAAAATAACACAGATCTGCAGCCCTTGCCTTGACCATCAGCCGGTGAGGGATGAGCAAGGGGCACCCGCCTGCCTCATGCACCTCCCCTGCACTTGGCCGTCCAAGGGCCAGGTTCATGGGTGTCCATGTGGCAGCAGCAAGCCCAGACCAGCTCAGTGTTTACAAACCTACATCAGTCACTTGGGGAAGGATCTCCAAGGGCTAAATGTCATAATGAAAAATTATTTGGTATTCATCTAAAACAAAAACACATCAGTCTCACTCGAGCCAGGACACCTCACCCTTGAATTCCCTCCAGGCACGATCAGCAGCAGATGACATAGTGTCATACTTTATAAATGTCACATAAGAGGCCCAGAACTGCTTCTGCCTTCATCGATTATAAAGGACGAGGGACTGTTGTGTTCATCTGCCTTGGCCTCCTGCATCACCCAAGCCAGGGAGCTCACCAGGAGTCGCTCTAGGTTGAAATTGTCAGGAATCATCTCTTTGCTGCTCTGAAAAGCACATTTGTCCAAGCTGCTTTCCTTTGGAAAAGGTTGTTTTATTCATACCAGTGAAACATTCGTTTTTGCATCCCACTGGAGAGTGTCAAAGAACAGCATTTAAAACTGATTTTCAAAAAGCTGATGGGAGAGAGGAGATTTTTTGTTTTAAATCATGTCCTGGCTAGAGAGCACAAAAATGAGCTACTCAAGCACCTGCAGCTTTAGGATATGCCTCCACAGTTGGAGTTAGAGGGTTTTAATTGGAGTTGTGCATCTGAAGAAGGAAATCTGCAGTCCGTCTGGGTAAGCAGGACCAGACCAGGAGCAAGCCAGGATGGACCTCCTTTAACCCACCATGTGACGGGACCCTTCATTTCCATCCACTGGAGGAGAACAACTCAGAAAAAAACCGCAAGATTTCTCTCCCAGCCTCAGGGATTTATCATACATCAGAAGCCATCCAATTTTTGTTCTTCCCTGGTATCTTCCCAATAAGATAGTTTTATGGGTGTATTTCTATTAAGGCTTTAAATAATTTCAGAAGCTACACAGGGTTTAGCTACTACAATTTTATGTACAGGTGAAAACAAAAAGGTACTGTGTATGACATTGCTCTACGTAAATATAAGCACAGTTACCTTGTATAGATTGTGTTCAGCTATATAAATATATACACACACCCCTCAGCACCTCTATATGCTAAAAGGCCCACAAAAAAGTGATTGTAGAGTTTTCTATGAAGACAAGCAACAGAGATTCAGAGTTGCATGTGCAGAGTTTTAATACCAATGCTATTTATTTATTGTGTTAAAAATGTGGTGTGTGTTTTTAAATTAAAGCCACAAGGAAATTTTGAAGTGGCCTTTTTTTTTTTTTTAGGGTCAGAAACCAATCATAATGACATCCTTTATATTTATAAATGCACATGACTCATTCAGGGATCTTTGTTGAAGTGGTGGATTTCTTTCCAGTAATTTAATAGCTGAATGCATTTATCATGAAAAAACAAACCATCATTATTGATATTCACACTGAGAAACCAGAGAGATTTTACAAAATCTACTTGCATTTGTCATTTCTCCCAGCTCAAACAGCGAGTACACATTCCACAGGACTGTTTGTTCCTGGAAAACACAGGCCCAGCTCGACTTCATCTATCAGTTTGTCTAGAACAAACATTTTGTACTTACAAACAATGTCTTAATTGGCTAAATGAAAAAAGCGGAACATTTGCTCCACATAACAAATAAGTATGCACTTTCTGTGTCTCCTGCCATATTTCCAAATATATACATTAGGATAAGAATAAATACCTGAACACAACAAATCCTTTGTGCCAAAACTCTGCCCATTAGTTACAGGTTTTATGCCTGGGTCTCCACCCAGGTACCGGTGAAACCTGACATCTTTTTCTGGCGTGAAGAAAAGAGCGCGTGTCTAGACAGACACACGCTGTGAATCAGACCACTGTCACTTGACTCCTGGGACTCTCCAAGCTGAGCTATGATCTGTCGCTTATCTTCGACTTCTTGCATATTCCTTAACCCTTTCGTATCTTTTTCATGCAAACCACAGCACGAAGCGGATTACGGTATTAATACTCCAAATATCTTTAATGCACTAGGCAAGTCTCAAAGTTTTCTTTAATCCACAATTTTCAAAGACTGCAAATGAGTTTCCAATGACGAGGGCAAAATGTTTGCTTCTCTCACCATACCCGGGAGTTGTGAGTAGCTCTTATTTACTCACATCTCCCGTCACAAGTCATGGATGCTTGAATTAATTTTTGTTAGGGATTAACAGAAGATACAAAGCATATTAAGCAGTAAAACTAATTAAATGTCAACAGACTGGAAAATCATTTCAGATTTCCAGTACAAAAAAATTATTAATTCCCAAAGATTCTCGGTCCTGACCTGGCTGCTTTACACTGAAACAAGAGAGGGCAGGAGCGTTACCATTACACACTTTTAAAGGGGAACTGGTGCTGAAGAGAAGTCCCAAGCGATCAGGCACATGAACTGAACAGGGTACAACAACAGGAGATAGCTCATTCTGCAGGATATCACATATTTGAGCCCTAAAGTTAGTCATGATCCATGTAACCGAGAGCCCTCACAATCTTTGCTTAAAACTATTTAAGGCAAGAAGAGTCTCTCCACAGTCTGAGTTACATAATTATTTTGTTTTCAAACCAGAAACTCCATTAAAACTGGATTTTCTTGCATACACATGTTTTCTGACCCTTGCCTGGCATTTTCAGCAGATCCTGTGACGCTCGGTTGGACTGGGACTGGCCAAGAGCAGCTCTCCAGTGAAGCCACGCAAGCTTTCTCCATCACCCCCTGCCATTTGCCTCTCCTGACCCACGCTGGGCACCAGCCGAGACACAGCGAGTTATTCCCAGAGCTCCGAAAGCCCGGGGCAGCCCTGCCAAGAGAAGGCAAACCAGCACCACTGATGGAAGCGCCCTTGGGACCAGCTCTGCTGTTCCACAGAGCGACGGGAGATGGCTTCACAGAACCCGACCAGGGACGGGGTCTTGTATGGAGCCTCCTCGCTTCCTCCCTACACGTTGCACCTTGTTTTTCTCTTTGCCACACCCTGAGTGCCCAGGTTAATTACTCAAGGCTGACACAGAACACTCTCAACTCACTTTTTTATACACATACGTGCATATAATGCACATGCCAACTGCTTTCCTGCCCTGATACGTCAAGCTTTCATATACTGTATTAATCGGTTCAGAATAAAGCCTCCAAGAGCCTATTCTCATGTTTATGTTGAAGCACCAAAGCTGCCAAATCCACAGAGGACTGCCATGTCCAAACTAGCAGTTGTTTTGTCAGTGTATAGAACTACATGTGATGTATCCAGCACAACAGCAAAAGCTTTATCAGCTTTTTCTGATCTTTTTGGAATGGAACAGAAGGTATTTTTCTTAAGTGCAAAGTATTTAATATTGCAACAGCTGCTAAACTCATTAAGCCAGCCCAGACAATGATCACATCATTATCATAATTCCATTTAAAGCACTTGCCTCTTAAGAGGACCAACACGATACAATCATTAGAACATTTTCCTGGCAGTTAGCATCCTTATTTGTTGTGAGGGTGAGAAGTGAATTGAAGCGTCCTCATTTTTTTTCATTAAGGTTTCAATTAGAAAAAGTCAATGACTTACTGAGGTTGCCACAACATTTCAATGTCCCAATTTTTCCACTGAAGACCATAGAAACTTCACTGCACTTCAAAAGCTGAACAAATTGAGGTCCTTGCTTGTGAGCCAGCAGCAGTATGAGCTTTACTAATCACCTCTGTCCTATTTAGAATAAAATTTGTGTTTCCTATGACTCGTGGGCGTTTTGCAAATGCAGCAAGAGAATACTAGCATGGTTTCTATAGAATGCAAACACAGCATCTGAGAAGAGATAGTCCCTCACCACATCTCAAACCCGCATGCCCGCGGGAAGGTGGAACATTCCCTGAAGAGCAGCATGCAAAGGAAACGGATTGTGAAAATCCCATTACATAGCCCTGAGCAGAAATGCCAGGAAGCCACCCCCTCCCGCTGCTGCCCTCGCATCCCACCCAGCACCCGCAGGGAAGAAGTTGCTGCGTAGGCGGTGAGAGAGACAAATCTTTTCTGACAGCCTGACAGCAGGCTAAAGCCACCCGAATCTGAAAATTATTGTCAGAGAACAGGCTGGTGGTCAGATATCCAGTATCAGCTGAACCTTGCACTCATTTCTGGGCTAAAAGGATGCTAAATAGCACTTCTGCCATTAAGGACTGTGTGCTCACATCTTAAAGCTGACAGGTGAAGGGTATCGATAGGATAACTTCATGTCAATGGGATAAGTGGTTTTCAACAAACCGCTGCCTTCCCAACTATTCACTGTTTCCTGCAGTTCATGAACTAGAGAACATCAAGTGAAACTACAAGGCAGCAGGTTTTAAACAGAGACGTGGAAATCCTTTCTACCCACAATCGTGAATTAACCTGGGGAACGGTCTGCCCCGGCATGATGCGGCCACAAGCCAGGAAGGAGCCACCACTGCCCGTGTCCACATTTCCCCCTTTCTGATGACCACTGTACGCAGTGAGGGGGTTTTTTCCTCTTACTGTTGAAGATGCACACAAGGAGATCATTAGCAGCTTGAAGCTATTTCCTCAAGATCCTACGGCAGCGAATCCAAGAACAAGATGAACTGTAGTAATATGAGATCTCCCAGTTTTCATTTTTCTTTTTTTTTTTTTCATGTTATGATTTTTCTTTTCTCTCACACAAGAGTCAGAGCAAGAATTGTAGACTACAGCTAGGGATAACACTGCTCTTATCAGCCCACATAATCACAGACAGAAAAAGCTACCTAGCTGTCCTGTGCATAACTATAACACACACCCTATGAGTTGTAGGAACTCATGTGGGCAAATGTTTTTTAATATCATCAGGAGCTAGAGCAAGTCTTTAATGACATGGGCATCCTTACATTTCTCTGATTTCAGACTACTGGAGCTTGGATTCAGGCTGCCATAGGAGATGCAAGCAATAGCACAGGCAGACATGCAATTAGTGAGCTGGACAGGCACTGGGAGCAGCATGAGTGAAGTGTTAAGGAAGCAATGCAGTCCTAAAATCAGGAGAAAGGGCTAAGAAAAGAAAAGCATTGTTTGGAGAATAAAAGATCTGTACTGGTAGAGAAAACAAGTATTTCCAATACCGCCAAGAGTTACAAATCCTCATTTGCAATGGACCTGTGAGTCATATCTGAGAACGTTTATACAGAATTATGCTGCAGCTGCTGTGTCAGGGGCTCCTTACTGCACACCAGAGAATCCAAAGAGGAGCAAGTCCCTACCTTGTCCCAGACAGTGTTTTGTGCCTTCTGCTGCAACAAACACCTACCGAAGTTTTCCTGCAGCTGAGGGATTCATAACGCCTCCATCCTTTGTAGATTCCTGCAAGCCTAGCAAAACCCTGGACTCACACCTTCTTCCCCTCCATGGGTCCTCCAGTTGGGTTTTCCTCAACTGCTGTCTATTTTCACAAACCTTGCATTTCTGAAATTTTTGTTCGCTTTACCTGAAAATGGCCAACGCACTCAAAATTTACAGCAGGAACTGTCAGAAAGGCTGCATGCAATCGCAAAAGATTCCTTTTCTTATGAAACAAGGCTAAAACGTGCCATTTTTCTGGCAGAAGCAAGAATGTGTCATTTCAAGGAGGAGACGCACAATTAATGATCAGAATGCTTCGAAATTCTACATTCCAGTTCTTTTTCTTCTGGGCTGCAAGTCTGGATAGCTTCAGACAGAGAAAGTGACAACTGTGATAACCAGTAATCTGTCCTGGGTGTGCTGCCTCCTGCCTGTGCCAGCAGCCTGGGAGCATCTGCTGCCAGAGGAATTTTTTTTACTAATTTATATATATATACATATTTTTAGGAATCAGAATCCCTAAACTTCTTCCAGAATGCACAAATCTCTACTTCACACTGCTTCTCACTGAAAAGTCTTTCCCCCATCCCTCCATTCCAGGTATAAGTTTAAAGGCTGTAGTTGTAGCGGGACTGTCAGCAATAGTGAAACACAGGCTATGTTGAACCATCTGCAAACTTAAAAGAACCAAAGAAAAATGACTGATACCTCCCCATACCCTCTAGTAAGAGATTTTGGTACTAAAACATCATAAGAACAAGAGTTATGCTAAAAGCAACTCAGACGCTGGGGAAACGTGGGAGTTTGTTGCCTCATTTATTATGAATAGATGAACGTTTATACAGCATCCACGATACGCATCTGTGTCTGTAGCAACAGGGGGAGTTAAGGGGAAATCAGCAATTTCAGCAAAAACTGATGTCTTATTAGACGAGGAACATGCAAAGGGATTGCAGGGCACTTTACATGCTTGGGCAGGGGTTATTCCCACAGCCCAGTGCTCCTGCTTGGGTTTTTTGTACCCCAAACCAGGCCGAGTTAGCCCTTATCCAGAGCCTTAGCTGAAGTTTCCCAGGGAAAAAGCATTGGCACCACAACGGCACAGTGAGATTCTGGGCTTTCTGCACAGAAAAGGGGATGGAGTACGTTTCCTCCAGTTCTAGCGTGAATTTTAATGCAGGAGTGAAGCATTAGCTGGGTACCTCCTGCTGGCTTCCCTTCAAGATCCCTCCAGAACACAGTAATTTTTAAAAGATGTTTTGCTCCCCAAACAGGAGTCCAAAACTAGTGGAAGAGAGAAAAGCAGATGAATTTAACATAAAAGAAAACAAAAAGGACCTCAGGCACAGATCCCTCTCCGCAGGAAGGAAAGGGTGAGGGAATGGGCAGCTCTGCACGCTGCAGCGGATGAAGGAGATCGCGGGGTCTTCAGGTAGGAAAAGCAAAGCCGGCCCAGCGCAAATTGCACAGGCTCTTTGCAGAAATCTCAAAGCACTCAGAAAAGCAGAGTTTCAGCAAAATACGTGCTTATTGGCTTGAAAATTTATAGTTCCTTTCTCTGGCCAGAGAATCTCGCCTTCATGCTATCCTACCGGAGCTCCTCAAACTGCAACGCGGACCCTCACTACTATTTAAGCGACAGGCTAATGATGTAGTTAACGAAAACAGCTGGATTTCACCATTTCACAATCGTCACTATATGCCTTAAGTTTTTGATGACTAATCTGAAATGCCTATTAAAATGAGGAATTTCTAAATGTCAGTGCTGCACATTTTCTGATGACAACTCTTTAAATTTGGGCTAGCCAAAACACAGACTTTCAGGCTTAGTTAACTTCTATTTGTTCTCCTGAAGTGGCAAAAAAAAGAAAAAGAGAGGAGGGGGGGCCTCATCTGCATTAGACAAGCTTTCCTACTGCTGCTTTAAATATACAGCAATCTCTCGTCCTGCAGAGACAGCATATGGCAGTAAGCGATGATTTATACCAGAGTGCCAAATAAAAATCTGTCACGCTCACAAAATTATCGTTGCCACTGCAGCCACGGGCACAGGGAGGGTTTGCTAACCTTCAGCTGGTCCTGAGATCTTCTGCTCTTCCAACTCCTAACAGACACAGTTAAAGCAAACAAACTGTACTCCTGGTAAAGTTAGCATGCTCCTGGCATGACTTCCCCCCCCCGCCCCCTTCAAGATTTCCTGCCAGAGCAAGCCCACCATCAGCATATCCGTCTTGAACCCTTCTTGCCCTCAATAAATAAAGCCAGAGAGAGTCCCGTCTTTGGAGGATGCTACAGATGCACTGCTGACAGTGACCTTTCTCGGGCAGATTCTCTCATTACTCCACAGTGATAAAAAGAAAAGGAGGATGAGAAATTAAGCAATTCTTTGTTGTTTTTCCCCAATTACTGCGATAACTGCTAGAGTGGAAAGATTAAAACCAAGCATTCTTATTCCATCACAATAGATCCTCCTCCCCCCCAAAAAAATCCCCACTTCAATGATCATGTAACATTTCTTGATACTGATGTCTAGAAACTTAACACCCAATATCCACTTCCAAAATATCTGTTTAAATTCCAAGCACAGCACACAGACAGTTGCACACAGATGTCAAGGACAGAAAATTAAAAACAAAAAAGCAAAAAAACCCAAAAAACAATCTAGGCAAATTAAAGATCACGACCCTTTCAGATGCATCGGTGGTGATGACCATGTAGGGTGCTGGTTCATCTACCTGCACCACTGTGCAACAGTAGTGCAGAGTTCTCTGCAGACCTTCAAAATCATTAACATGGGCTCTTATCCATGAAAAGGTGAATCATATTTCTTTAAAAAAAATTCATGAGGAGCTATAACCTAAAATGGATCACATTTCTCAACAACTGGCATCCTCTTTTGCTGACAGGGAAAAACATAATCAGTGCTAACGTTTTGTTTCTGAAACACAGCTTCTATTGTCATCACATTTTGACTCACCAGCACATAGTATCAGCCTGTAGTTGGCAGTTTTAATTTCCTGCTAGTGCAAACACGTGGCCCCGTTCCAAGCCCACAACTTGTCTACCAACGTAACACGTGAAGCATAAGCTTACATCTCAAATCAATAGCCCACATTCTCTGCTTTCGAGAGCCACGAACAAAGCAATATCCTTGAGCTAAGTTTTTTGTTTTATCACACCGAAAGGTAAGGTGAAATGCAAAATGGTGATGTTACTAATTCCATTTTATCGCTCTCTTTTTAAGATACATGACAAGCAGAAGAAACATAAATCCAGAAGATATTTGGGATGCTTGCAAAACTGCTGCATCAACACATTTATTTACATGCTGCTGCCACTTGTGTGCAACAATACTGCAGGTCCTGTATTTTAATAGCAACAGAAAAACGGCCCTGAATTCACCAGCCTGGTAGAACTAACTTGCAGCGATGGCTGCCAGCAGCTTTTCACTGCACTAATCAGGAACTGACACCGTTTCTCCATAAGAGGAGCTCAGAGTGCTAAAGGTTAAGGTTTAAAACAATTGGCTAAATTACCAGAGGTTATATGCTAACATCACCAACATAAAGGCCTGACCCCTCAAAACCTGGTCTAATTAGCGCAGACAGAGAGCAGGGAGATGGTCGGAGGGGGGACAAGGTCACCTCCTGCTGCAAAGAAAGGAGGATCTGGGTTTCTGCACCAGTGAGATGCTCAAGTTGCTTTTATACTTCCAGATATTATCTCCTGCATTTCCCATGACACTTGGGTGCCCTCTGCAAGGAGAGGGGGTCAGGAGCAGCTTTCACTCACCGGTGGCTGCTGCTTGGTGGGCTGCGTCAGGCGGGAAGGTGTCCTTCCTCTTCTTCTGTCCTCTCCCCTCCTTTCTCCAGCATTGCCAGCACAACGCCAGCCAGCGGGACGGCATCCCAGGTAGAGCTGCCTTCAGTTTTGGGAGACTCCTCATGGGCTGCAATTAAAAATGGGTTGGCATGAAGCTTTTTGCACCACCTAGAAGTTTGTAACCAGCCCCCCGGGAAAGCTTTCTGGTGTGTCAAGGCAGGTATTTCCCTCTTGGGGCTGCTAGGAGGCTTTTCATGCTTTTGAATTGCTAGGCATGGGTTGCAGGAAGGAGGACAAGATCTGCGCAAAAGAGGCTCTTTGGTTCTAGCTTTGTACATCACGCAACACTTTGCGGTCCTTGTTTGTCTCCAAAATGTATGGTGGGGAGGGGACAACAGGTTAAAGACAGGTTGGTATCTTTGTAACCATGCTTCAGGCTCTAGCCTGGCCTTTGGTGACATGGCCCTGTGAGGAAACCTCCTGTTTTCTCTCTCTCGGTATTGCTTTCTGCAAAACAAGTAACGTCACTGCCGTAGAGGAAGTATTCACGCTCACATATCAAAAGGCAGTGCACTGAGATCAAAGACTTTTCACACTGCCGTGCAACCCACAAATACTCCGTGCCTACAGCTGCTTGGAAACATCACTCCAGCAACCCAGAAAGCACGCACATGCAAAAAAAATTCACAACAACAAAAAAAACCTAAACCACTGCATCAATTAATGTTCTTCCTAATGATTACACAAATCTGGAAAGATTTGGAAGGTTGAGGTTTTTGATCACAATATACACTGGAGAGCCGAGAGAGAGGATTACCCCTTCAAATACCAAGAAAATGAAGATTTTCTTCACCCTTTTTTCCTTGACCCTGGAAGTCTCTCTAAGAGTTCAAGCAGCTAAAGAGGTAAACATTTTGTCCTCAAAGAAGGACAAAGTTATCTTTCATCAGTAAAAGACTATCTTTACTGTAGATTGATCCTACCTATGGAATTTCAAAAGTTAAAATCCATTTCACTGGAGACCTGTACGTAGTCTAATTAAAACCACTTCCTCCCTCAGTTACTTAACACAGTGCACAGGGGTAGAATAACACCACTTCAAAAGGTCTGCAAGCTCCTGACTTGTACTGGTTTTACTGGGTTTGCAAGCCTGCCGCAGATGGGCCATCGTGTCTGTGGAGCAACGTGGATGATGCTTGGTCACATATGTTGGATAATCCAGTTATTTGGGAATCAGCTGCACTGTGTTGGCTTATTCACCTGTTCTGCTGTTTAAAAATGCAAGGGGCACAGCACTTCAATATCCCTTCACGTGCTGCCACCGATCAGCTCTAGAATCATTTGCCATCTTCTGGAAGATCCCCCCACCTCTCTGCACGTCACGGTAGGGTTTGATAGAGAATCAGAGCAGATCCCCGCACACGGGTCACTCAGCATTGCATCACGTACATACGCACATTCTTTGTGTTTAGCAACCCCTCTAAGGAAGAAAACCAGGAGCAAAAGAGGAGGAGAGTACCCCTTTGTGTTCACGGTAGCGTTGTAAGGAGACAGGCGTGCGAGAGACCGAGAGACTCCTGCAATTTGAGAAAGGATTTTGTGCCCCAAGAGGGTTGATAGACATTCCAGGGAGGAAGAGGAAGACACGGGGAATGCTGAAAGAAGCCACCAAGAGAGAAGAGGTGTTTCCTTAACACCTATGGTTATCATTTCTTTTACTTTCTAATCCTTCTCTCCCTGTAACATTTTGGCTTTTAAGAGGTTGTCTGGCTCTTGCTGATATATCCCTAAAACAAGGAGCCTTGTTGGAGAGAACTAGGGGATTTAGTAGCCTCATTTAATACATGAGGGGCAATTTCCAAATGCTCTTCCAGGAGAGGGAAGTTCAAACACTGCTAGCCCTGTAATAAAAACAACCTGCTATCTGCTCAGACTGGATTTGGTCTTCAGAGTGGGCTCCAAGAGAGGTGAGATCTTCTACCCCCTTAACAACACCTCTCCCTCTCTCGTCTTCAAAAAAGTAATTTAAAAATAATCTTCTTTTTTTTTTCTTTCCTTCCAAAACAAAATTCTTTCACGAAGCATTTTGAGTGTCAAAGGACATCACAACCCAACAGCCTGGTTTCAGAGCTTTTACTAACAAGCTTCCATGCCCGTTTGCAGTCAGTGTCCTGGAAACCTGCCGTGACTGAGAGACTGGCTCCTGAGACCCAGGGTCTAAAATTCCCCGATTCAGACCACCACAGAGCTGCATTATCTAATAACAAGCAACTACAAACTGCAGCTTGGCTCAGTAGAGGCAGCTGAACCACAAAACCTCAGCAAGCTCCTACCTGGCTTCCACTGTTCCTCTACTGCATTGGTAAAAATTTGAAAACACTCGTGTTTTACAGTTTAAACATTAACATTTCTAGGATTCAGAAGGTCACAGTAAGGCTTTCATACCTCAGCTAAAGAGAAAATAATCTTATAATTAATTAACTGTAGTTTGTAGTTAAAATTAAGAACGTAAATAGTTATTTCTAATTGCTTTACTCCAGCATATAAATATTTCTATGGTACAACTATGATTTTATGAAGCTACTAGACATTGCTTGACTTTTTTATTTTTATGCCCAGACATTTTTCCATCAGAAAGATGTGGTTTTAGTAAAATAAATGTTTTTATATGGAAAATACCATTTGGAAGGACACTAAAACTATATTTTTAATAAATCAACCTTCACAGAAAACTGAACAAACCTCTGTTTTTAATCTGAGAACATAAGCACTCCCTTGGGGAAAAGGGGAGAAACTTAAAAGGTAGAAGGAAACAAAATCCAGAGAAGGAAAGTGGAAAACTCAATATTTGCCTTGCCAAAGTGGCACTGGAAATTTATAGCAAGCGTGCTTTTGTTTAGGAACTGCTCCGGGAAGCACACAAGGTGGAAGCGGTTGGTCCAAGTTTGCACATTAAGTCAGAGGATCAAAACCTGGGACTGCTCAGCTCCGACCATTTATAGCTCCCTTTCTCTGGCAACAGCCACCAGAAGGAACCGGCCTCAGAGCAGCAAAGGTTTGGAGCCAAAAGTGGTTTCTCTTACTCTGGGCAGGGCTGTTTCACATCAAAACTTGTAGTCACAGACTCTGTCGTTGTAGTGGTATCACGCACGTTCCCCCAGCTGTAAACACTCATTCACTCGTGCAAGTTGGGAGAGAAATTTCAAGATGGTTTTAAACCCCAAAATGAAAGGCGAGGGGGTGGAGTGCACCAATACCAGCCTTTAGCACACAGACTCCTCGATGCTCAGAGGTAGCAATACAGAAAATATTCAGACCTGGGCTGCAGGTTGTTTTTTTTTTTTTTCTCATTTCTTTGAGGGCTCATTTAGGCTGGGTATCACTATTGAGCTTGGCTCATGAAGAGTCAAGCTTTGACGCTCGACTGCATTTCTAAGATTGTTCATGGGAACAGTCTGCTTCAAAGAAGGGCTGTACTTTGAAAAGCACCAGAATGCAAAACATCCCCATAGGCTGCCTCTGTTTATCACCTCTCCCAGGCTCCAGAACATACTGGGTAAGTCAACAAGAGAGAGCGTTACAAGCAACAACTTTTTTCTTTCAGCTCTGACATCTTTGCGGCATCTGCAACCCAAGCTCTGTCCTCCCTTGTTCCTAGAATAAGGCCACAAGAGGGACAAGACAGATGTGTTCCTAAACACACCTAAATTAACATCAAAATCCAACCTTGTGAGGTCAAAGACGCTCCCAGTGAGAGTACATCAGTCAGGTTTCCTTAATTTGCAAGCCAGGCAATCAGAAGGTTATTTTTGTTTGTACACAGCAAAACAGTAGCAGCAGTCGAGCACAACTGTGGAACCGTGATCACTCTTTCCAAGGCAAAACCACACCAATTTCTACATAATGATGATTCTTCCATTCATTGAAGCTCATTCATCCCACATGGCAGCCTTGAGAATAGCTGTAAATCTTGATACTTCTCCCAGAAATGACTACACTTACAGAAGAGCACAGAGGAGTGAAAGGATATGGTATTTTTCCTCTTTTTCTTAGGATTCCTTTCTGGCTCATCCCTTCCAGGACCACGTTTCAACGAATCCAAGAATTCCTGACATTGCAATGGCTCATTTTCTAGCCCTGCTCTCACGTTCCCACTGAGGGTTTCATGGCAACTTCTGTCCTCCCCGTCTTACTTCTCAAGTTTCAAGAATTTGAATGGAGGTGTTTAAATGCACAACTTTTGGAAGGGGGTAGAGGGGAAAAAAAAAAAACCACAACAACAAAAAAAAAAACCAGAGTTATCTGCTCTACCATTCTGTTTCATTCAGAGACACTTTGCAAGAGATAATGAATTTTGAGTATCGGTAAGATTGCACAATCCAGCCACCCACTACCAGGCTGCTTAGCACAAATTTGGCTATATCTTTTCCCTTGCCAAACTGTTCCTGCAGCAGGCCCCTTACTTGGCTGAAATGCTGCTGCTATTCTGGCTGTAGAACACATTTAAGGGGAACACACTGTTCCACTGTGTCAAATTTATTCTCAGGAAACTCTTCCTTCCTGCACATGACACTCCGTACTCCAGAAAAAGCCACCGACACCAGAGCAGCCCCGGCTCATCCATCATCCACCGCCAGCATCTTTTGTTGGGAGTCTTGAACAAGCGTCAAAGTCCTGCTGATGGAACCACCTCTCCTGAAATAACTCATCCCAAAGGGCAGCATGGAAAACGCTCAGCACAGGACTCATTTCGCACGGAGTGGCAGGAGCCACGTGCAAGGCTGATCTCCAGCCCAAGCTTGGGTTTCTTTACAACTGTGACAGCCACGTGTCCTTCCTGTGCCTCAGTTCTCTCCATACAAACCACACATAATAAAAATCCCTAAGAAAGAGGCTGCTGGATACAATTAATGCAGAGTTTCTTCTTTTTGTTTTTCTTTCCCCACCCCTCAACTCATCAGGCCTGGACACTGCTGCATCTAAGTGCCAGCACCAGGTTGCAGGGCTCTGAAACGTCCAGCAGAACAAGTACCGTTACGGACCCCGCTCCCAAACTCAGAGCTCTTTTACGAGACAAAAACTTGCATTGAAATGGAAGAAACAGATGTGCATTGCCACAGAAAATGGAGTAACACAACTTGTAACGTTGTCAGTGCTTATCTAACTTTCCCTTAAAATCATTAACCTTTTTATAGCTTGCTTTCTGGCTGAGCACTTTCTATTCCACATGATGTTCTTCTGAATAGAGAAGCACTCTCTAGTGAATTTAGCCTAACGAGAGGAGTCTATGATGACATTTAACATTATCCATTTATCTTTTTAAAAGATACAGCATAAGTACACTCCCCATACTCACTTACAAAATTGCTTCAAGTTTGTTCTCTCTGATGAATTTAATCCCAGGCCATTAGCTTCAACTTTGGTGGGTTTATATTGTGCTCGGTTGCTCTCTGGGAAGTGGTCTGAGCTCCACCAACAGCTGCCACCCCAGAGCCGGGGGAGAGTAATTAACTCGGGGTTAACATCAGCTGGATTCCCAAACGAACAAGGGATGCAAAGGTCAAAGGCTCCACATCAAGTCCCCAGATACACCCACGCACAGACTGCCTTGAAGTAATTTCAGTGATTAATACGTGTTACGAGTTGGCAGAACCTGGTACAGGCACACGCCAGAATTACGCTTCGATGGGAGAGAGAAGGATGCTGCTGTCGACGGGAGACCTCCCTACTCAAAGCATATACAAATATAACTATTTTACTGCATCATCCCTACATTGCAACCAGCCAGCCTGATGTCTCTCAGCCAAAAACCTACTGAGGATGCAGAATTATGTTTGGCTTCTGCAGTCCTCAACTATTTAACACCTCCCTCATTTCTACATTTGCATTACTTAAGTGAACATTACCCTTGCTGCTGCTCCTGAATCTACCGTCCAGACCGGGTTTGGTTCAGGGCGATCTAAATCATATTTTTAGTAAAATAGCATTGTTTTCTTGTTAATATACAGCAATAAATCTTGCTGTTAGGAATAGGAAATTTGTATTTCTCTGTTGAGAAATAGCATGATTTGGAGAAAAAAAAAAAACAGCACCAAATGGAATATTTAGCCTTCATATTCCCAGCTATTAGGAGGAAGGAAAAAAGAAAAGAAGAGAGACACTAATTTGAAAGGAAGCCCTGAGCCATTCTGGCAAACAAACATCTTGACTTGAAAAATTAGAATAATTACTAGCACTCTCTTACCTTGCTGATGAAGTCTCAAGTGAGCTTCAGACCTAAATTGTCCTATAAACGCAGCACAGCTTGAGCTCAGACAAGCACCTTAGAAAACCCTTTGAGAAGTGCTCAAACTTAGTTTCACTACCTATCCCAGAAGATGATTTGGGTTGATTGGTTTCTGAATGAAACCAAATGAGCTGAAATCCATTTAAGGTATCACCAGCTCCAGAAATTAAAGGTAAAGATCCTGAAAAATCAGTGAGCCTGGTTCCTAAAAGTGAGGGTGAAGAAAGTAAGCAGAAGAGCGGGAATTAAAACTGTCTCAGAGCCAGAGCCCTTACGTGGTGCAACAAATAACTAGAGAAGTTGCACTTTAAGAAGTTGATAGTTTAGCAGGGCACAAACTTATGTATTCTTCAAAAGTTTCAGCCCAATCCTGGGTTGTTTGGAGTTTGGGGACATTTCTAGTGAGACCAAATGCATCAGAGCTTAGTAACTATTGAAGCTATTCGTTTAGAAGTATTAAAGAAATGTCCATATACACAACAGAGGCTGCACGACAACCCTTAATTCTGTCACCGTCTAACTTTTGACTTGGCAACTCATAGAATTTGTGTAGAAAAGATTTTTGCTACATTATCTCTTAACTTAAAAAAAAAAAAAAATTAGAAAAAATGGAGGGGAGAATAATTAAACAATCAACCACAGAGCCCCCCATACCGGCTGCCTGCGGGACCAATCCAGGGAAGCTCTGGTGGAAGCCCAGGGTTGACCACATCTCAGCCATCAGCTCTCCTCCCCACAGGCGGTGGCCGGGGAAGGGGGAGGCTCCTCTCCGGAGGGTTCTTCAGCTCTTGATGGCCCAGTCCAAAGGCAGGGATTTGGGAGTCTGGATTAGGAGCCAGACACTGGGGGTGGAGGTGCCTCAGGAGCTGCAGAGCCTTTTGGGGAGCTGTTGGGATTGGCACTAATGCTACACCAGACCTCGTTACCCTGTTCCTAATTGCACAGCACACCAGTTCTTAATTACCTCCATCACCCCTCCTGCTCTTCTTCCTTGTGGTCCCCAGCACCTCAGCTGGTTTTGCCCTCCTTTTTTTGGGGCGGGGGGAGCAGCACAGGAGCACTAAGACCCCAACACCACAGATGTTCCCAGGGAGTGAGGTGGGCTGATTTGGGGAAATTCCTGGGTGGGTGTCTCAGCCCTGGTCCTGCCTTAGCCTCAGCGCAGGCAAAACCTTCCCAGTGTGTGGGACGGAGGTGTCTGATGCGGTGGAGCCCAGCATGAGCAGCTGGGTGCAGGAACAGGGATGTACCCCCTGCACTGCAGGGTGTCCTGGCCAAATCCTGCTCAGTCAAAACAACTCTTTAATTAGCCTGTTTATTCACAGAGGAAATGGCTTCCCAGGCAAAACACAATCAAAAACAAGCACCCAGCATGGCAAAAGTCTGGAAAAGACCCTCACAAGCTAAAACCCAGGTGTCATGTGAAGTGCCAAGCCACCTCAGCCATCTCACCTCCACCTGTAGCTACACTCCTCTCTGCTTCTCCGCTTCCGCAACGCTGTCGTGCCGCTCTGCTACCCCGGGCGTCCTTAGGCACCGAGGACACGACACGCGTGCTGCCCTCAGCCCTCGGTGAGCACAGCCACTGCTGTACGGGTGACCGGTGACATCTTCATCTTCACTGCAGCGTCCGGCTTGGCTGCACGCTCCAAGCCTTTCCCTTCGCTCGTTACCAGTTTACAGTAGGCTGCAGCCAGCACGTTCGGCTAATTTAGCTTGGACTTGTCCCCCCCCAGGCCTGTAACATGACTCTAAACTTGCAGCAGAAACTTATACCAGAGACAGAGCGCACAAAAGCCTGTTTACCTCCCTGGCAGCAGAAACTCTGAATATTTCTTACATCAGAAGTACATCAGAAGTATCAAATGCCGTCAGGTCTATGTGGACTTTGATTCACTTCCACAGAGTTTCTGAAGCCCGCAGGTAAAGTGATGTAAGATATCCTGCCAGAGACATGAAGCTTCAAACTATACAAAGAAAGATGACTGGGTTTCGGCAGCCTATCTGGGTTGCCCGGCTGGATTAAGCACGAGTAAACCCCTCTACCTTGCAGGGTAAGACTTAATGAATTTGCACATTTTCTGGTGGTTGAAACATGAGCCAGCCCAGAGTGAACAGCTGGAAGCATTAACGCACAATAATGTAAAAGCAGTCAAATACATTGTAATGACTGTCACTCAGTCAGCAGTAGGTGTAATGTGAATAAGGAACACAATAAAGCTGTTCTAAATAATTGGCACTGTGTTGATGTAGGACTAGGGTTGCATATTAAAACACACCTGATTTATTCTTCATAAGCAATGATTATTTACTACATCTGTGATAGCTGTATAGATCCAAACCTCATTTTTCAAAATGATTAATTGGTATTTAATTAGCATGCATTACCATACTAGTTATATACATCCTAGTTGTGAATGCAAATATAATTCTAATAATTACATAACTAGCTATGCTTTCAAGAGCCTAATACATAATGCAGTACAGACAGCTTCCCTTGCCAGAGAAAAATAGCACATAACATTTAAAAAAACACTTAAATCCTCCTTTCAAAATGGACTTGGGTTAAAATCAAGAATTCTTAGGCACTTGGTTCTTTCTAGCGCTCAAGTACAAAATTTATGTGCCACTGGCATTCTCAAACCCCGCTACACAACCCCGCGAGCATTCTTGTCCCTGCTGGCTGGCACATGCAAGGCCACGTAAGACCAGCAGACAGCTAACGAGTTGGTCGGTGCCGTACCTCAAGCTGATCCCATGAGGATCCAAGGTGGGATCCCTCACCCAAGCAATCCTGTTGGCAGTTCCCAGGTGAGCGCGTGCAGCCTGGGGCAGGTCGGACCATCCAGCCCACCTGGCTCAAACTCTTCTTTAGGCTGTTTGCCATTCTGCTCGCTCCCCTCCGGGTCCTCGTAACGGCATGGGGAAACTAAGATGTGGGATCCCCGCAGCAGATCTAGCTGTGGCAGCAGATAACAAGGGGTTTCACTAGCCTGAGCAGAGGGAACTACCACAAGCGGTAAGCTTCCCTGTCATCGGCGGCTCCTTCTTCAGCCACTTTCTGCAATACGTGCACAAGCCATGTGGCGGTTGTCTGATGAGCCTGAGTGCTGAACAAGGAGCTGGGAGCTGCACGGGGACACTGGCGGGTTGCCCTCTGCATTTGTTTTACAGCTTGGACCCTCAAAGCTGTTTTGGTGCCTAAATCCCAGTGATTTCCAATCAAATGTATGATCCTACATCTCTATGTCCTGTAGAAAAATAAGATACAGTCTTTTAAAAGCATGTTAGGCAGCTTGGAAGGTCCTTTATATTGGCACCCTTTCCAGGAGTAGTGAAATTGCCTATTTGAGAACCATCGCAGGGGTTGGAAGAGGCTGTTCCCTTCACTAAGATATGCCTTTGTAACACCCGTTGTAAAGCAGCTACTTCTTTCAAATGCTCAATCAATATGTGAGGTTCTGGAGATGCGTGTTTGAATCTCAGTCGAGTAGCAAGGCTGTGACACCTCAAGGACTGAGCAGAGGTGGCACCTTCAAATGATGTGCTAGGACAACTGCCAAACGTGAGCCAAGGTCTCAGCACTTCTCTAAGAGACAAATACCCTCATAGTCTCCTTCTCTTTCACGGCATGCTAGTGCAGAGTGGCAGTGCAGAGAACATTCATCATTTTACCAATATCTAAGAAAAGTCTCTAAAACCCACCCCGAATCCCAGTGGTTCTGTCAGATACTCTCCTACCTTCTTTCAACTCCATGCTACCAACAGGGAGACATCACATAACAGGTTCGGAAGGGGTAGGGGGCTCTCTGTGTCTCATCGGAAGCCTACAAAACCAAATTGCTGTACCTTAGGCCAAAGACAGACAGCCTCCTTTCAACCTCCCCGCTGTCAGGCGTGAGCTTGCAGCTCGGCAAGAGGAAGAGGGTACGGGAGCCATCACCCTCAGTGCACCCCAGAGCATCCTACAGCTGCAGCTAACGGGGGCGAGAAGGCTGCATTTGTCAGTCTGCCAAAAACAACCTCGAGATGCGGCTTCTTCTCCGAGTTCAACGAGTCCCCACGCAGAGCTTCCGCTCCCCCAAGTGACGCTCCCGCAGCCCTTTATCCGGCTCTCTCTGCTTTCCACCAACAGGAACAAAAAGCCCGAAGCTATTCAGCTGCACTGACCAGGCTTTCCCTCCCCAGACTGCCTGCGAGATGTTTATCTTTCATTTCTCCTGTTGAGCCCAGCGCAGGAAAATACTACTGAAGATAAATCCTCTCTTCTTTAAACATTAAATTTTAATGGAAGTAGTTTTGAGTTGAAGATTTGCTGGTCATTCATGGTGAATAAGAAAGCCTTTGGTTTATAAACAATTGCACTTGTGTCGCCTGGTCTCTCTTTTTGTCGTGCCTCACTCTTTATCTTGTGGAGGTTACCGAGGTGGGTTCGGTCAGTTATTGCTCAAAAGAACCATTGGATTGTGCTTGTTCAATGCAGCCACACATCTCTGTATCATCACTGCCGGAGTCGCCCGACAGTCATTACCGAATAAATGCCTGACCATCACAAGCAGCAGCAAATTTACCAAGGGAAGGATGGCAGAAGGTAGAAGAGCTCTTTATGGGTCCCACATTAGTACCGTACCTGTCACCCAAATGGGACAAAAGAGGTTTCACCCTATTTTGGCATCGCTGCACAAGTGCAGCTGACTCCACAAATACCGACCTACCCTTGGAGACGTGCTCTTCACATCACACCCACGGCCTGGGGGAGCGCGCATCAGCAAAGTGGAGATGCCTAGACAACAGCAGTGCCCAGGACTAGCAACTCCCCGTCTTTACCAATCCGAGGTACATTTTATCCTTAAAGGAAGCGTTAACATTGCATGTTTTGAGAGCAAATACATATGAATTATTGCAGACGGTTAAAGTAAAGGCACGAATTCCCATCAGGAAGCAAGGAATAGGTTTGTGGCTGTGAAGCTTTGTGGAGTCAGGAAGATGCCCACTGCGATGTGAGCTGATCATATGGCGCAGCAGATTTTGATGTTCTCTTTGCCGTATGTCACGTACTTCAGAGCTTTTGTGCAAACTGCCAGGAGACAAGAAAAACATACTATTACTGGGGGAAAATGAAATATTCCATTTTCTAGACAAACTGTAGGGGCCGGAGCTCTGGGCTGTCTTCAGTAATAAAAGTATTAGCGTTTTTACATAAATATGCTGGTGTAGTCCCAGGCTGATTAGTAAAGAATTGTAAATGTACCTGGCTATCCGCAGCCTGCAGAGTTTCTGAACACCGAGTTTCTGATTGTCTACAAGTTGCCATGAAATTAAGAAAATGAGTCCAAACCCTCCTCCAATAAACAAACAAACAGCCCCCCATGGTTGCTTTATCACTGCTCCTCTCCGGTGCTTCTGTTTATCCTCATCATCCACCAGCCGGCACGGTGACACGCAGGAGAGAGTCCCTGGGGACCAAACCTCTCTGGGTCGGCGTGACCGAGGAGCCGGCAGCAGCTGGTGGCACACGGTCACGGCATCACGCGGCTTCTCCAGGCATGGTGGGAACAACCCCGTCCACCCAAGGAGCCCCGCTAGCAGCCCACGGGGGCTCAGACAGCACATCGCTGCAGCAGCCCTGGGTGGAAAAATTGTCATTTCAGGATGGGAAGTAGAGGACACGGAGAAAATCCTCTGCTCCGTTCGGTCGAGGCTTTTAAAATCAAGTTTAATGCAGATCTAAAGTGAGACAAAGTCTGATCCAAAGGCAATGGAAAAACTGGAACAAAGAGGACTTCACTGCTCTCACTAAAGCCTATGTAAGTACCCACCCAGCTGGAGTTTTCACTGGCTGAAATCCCCTTTCAGCAGCAACATCTGACAGTGATAGATTCTGACACATACCCTCGAATAATTAAGCCAGAGAAACATAAGAATAAAAATATAATAAATGGTGCTCGGTTCCCCAGAGGCACTACAATCTGGAGGCAAAAGGCAGCTTACAGATAAAACTGGCAGCAATAAGGGTCCCTGGCTGGTGCTGCCGGGCTGCTGCACAGGCTCTTTTTCTGCATAACCTACACACCTGCACGGAGCGTCTCGCTGAGGAGTTCAGGAGGGAGAAATCTATAGGCGGAGGTAGATAATGAGGAGAGAAATGACTAAGCGGAGGTGAGCGGGTTTGAGTCACACACACAGCTATCGTCCTCACCCCGAGAGCTGGGCCAGGAGTCAAAGCGCTACCCGAGAGCTCTCGGCGCTGCTGTGTGATGCTCCGAGAGTGGTTACTGCTAGAAGGGGTGTAAATAATCCACCCTAAAAAGGATGCTGCGCTGCCAACCTCCAAGGCAGAATCACCGCTCAGTTCAAACACCCCCAAAGCCGGACCCAGCTCTAGTCTGAACCCCTGTTCAGAGGAAGGGATCCGACTTCTCGTTTGGATTTTGGTCACTGGCTTCCTCCAAATCCCACTGAAATCCAGGGAAAAGCTCTGGCTGATTCCAGTGAGCTCTGACCCAGACACCGAGCACGAGACTCAACTGGGAATTGTTTCTTTGGCAAAAGGAGGTTCCTTGGGCTTCCACTCTTTTCTCACATCTGTCAAGAGTTTTTACATAATTCTTATAAAACCGAGATGAAACACCATCCATTTTCCTATTAACCATTGCTCCAAAACAGAGTGGGAACGCATGCAGGGTGCACCGTCCTGGCAGCAGCCGGCTGCTCCCCATCAGCTGCTCTTGCAGTTGTTCTTAGGAAATGCAAACCCTTCACCTGAAGGTGATTTCTCTGTGTGGACAGAGAAGTATTACAGAAGCCAGGAAATAAGAGTTTCCAGTATCTGAAGCCCTTTATTAACAAGAGCTTGAGGTGCGGTGATGAAAGCCTGCCGTAGGTTTTTGCATGTTCCTGTGAGTGGAGTTTAGACTGTAGAAGAAGACGATCTTTTTTGGGGGAGAAATTCGCAGATACAAACGCTATGATTTTTCCATCAGTAGAATGGAGTATTTAATGGGACTAAAAGCCTTCCTACCTTGAACAAAAACAATTCAAGCACCAAAAGCAACACTGCACCGAGCATGTGACTTCCAGGGCTTCTTCAGCTACACAAAAGGTAACTGGGATTGCCAAATCAAAGCTGCTGCTGACCCTGCCAATACCCCACACTCTTCGGGTCAGATCTCTGCCAGCTGTTTGGCACCATCGCTGCAGCGCAGATGCTGTGCGTACAATAACAAAAAACCTCTCCGGGAGCCAGTCCTGTCTCCTTTGTCCTCACATACATGGTGAAGGAGGATGATTTTCAGTGTCTTTTGGGGGGGGGTGGAGAAAGAGTTCAAATCTAGGGGTAACAGTGGTTTGAGTTTCCACAGGAAATGACTTGGGGTTATTAACATGTATTTTTTCCATTGTAAAATGATCTTTTCTCAAATGCTGTAACACAAGGAGAAGATCCTAAAAAACCCTGCCAGAGCCCTGACTGCCCAAAGTCACTATAACAGCACACAATTTACACTCTACTGCAAAAACCAAGGACAAAGCCTTTGATCTCCTGTCTTTTCTCATGGCCTGCAGTAGTCTCTCCCAGGTATAATCTTCAGTGCTGAAGATCTCAGGCTTATTGCGGTGCTCCGAAGAAGCTTTGACATCTTTGGGTACAAGAGGTGAGAAGCAGATTTTCTGGACTCAAATCTATCATATGGTTGCTTGCAATTACGTGGACTTGGACTCAGCAGCCCTGATGGTGCCTTGCTGTAGAAGACTGCAGCGTGCCTCCAAAGGTAGCCAGCACCACCGGCCAGATTCTCCACGGGTGCAAATCCATGCGGCGTCTCAGGTCTTACGCCGCTGGTGACTCTACTCTTCACACGTGGCAGCAGGAAGGAGAGAGCAAAGCACTTGCTCACGAGCACTGTGATTAAGAGGTACAAAAGCAAGTCCCTCCTATGCTCTTTGTATCTGGGAGGGCTTTTAAAAACCCAATTACATTCCTGAAATAATGCTGCCTGAAACCTGTTCCGCAGTCTTCTTTAGAGATCCTGGAGAGGGTTCAGATTCTCTCCAGCGACTCCTCCAGCGCTGGAACACTTGCCTCTTAAATATCTGAGTGGGGAGAGACAGCTCTAACTTTAAAACAAAGCATACCTGTAAATTTAAATTTAAGGGCATACTCAGCTGTCTAAGACATGTAAACATAAGTATTCAAGATGAGCTTTCAGAAGTGGTGGATCAAATTTGCTTTTGCTTGTAGCTTTGCAGATCGGGAGAGCCCCCGCTGCGATCAGTGGGTTATGCTGTGCACGCCCCGTGGTTTTAAATAATCCTTTGCACCTGAGTGACCGTTCTGGTTCAGAAACAATTTCAAAGGCAGAGGAAGACCCATGCGTGTTACTGCAGACCATAAATGTTGCTCCAATGAGATTCAATTGCCAACTGCAGAGAGTGTATATTCCTGTATTAGTAACTTGAGAAAGGGTTCTGTATGGCGTATGCTGTTGAGTTCAGCAATGCGGCCAACTCGGTCTCTGAGTCGATGAAAGCCCGTGGGATATTGTGCTGCAGTTGCTTTCGATACCTCTTTGTCATCCGCTTCCACTACAACATTACATTCCATTTACAGGCTCTAAACTAACAGATGACAACTTTGAGCCTCTAAGTTTAGGATTAAGAAATTAATGTATGGATCTCATCTGACAGCACGTGTTTGGGATTTAACAAACCTCACCCTCGGGCTTCTCCAGAGCCGTCTCAATCTCAGCCTTTCTCACGTGGATGCTGTATCAAGACCTCTCTGAACTTGGCAAAAGCTAACTACTTTCCTGATGCTTTGCCAAGTGATCAGTTAAGTCTTTTCACTTCCTGCTGAGCAGGAATTTGACTGGAAGAGCAGTGGCCACATGGTGACAGGGCCCAAGAACGTCGCAAGAAACAGCAGTGCTCGCCTGGCCAGAATTAGTCCAACCAAAAGCAATCCCATCCAAAGGCTGGATCTGTGCGCCACGGCATCGGTACACCCAGAGCCGATGGTTGCTGAGAAGGAGGCAAAGGCGGCATTTCACGTGTTCGCTACCTTGCACCGCAAAATTCACTCGCAACAATAAAATTCCACCAGGACGGCGCGTTGGGAGGACAACAGCTTACAGCGACAGTCCCTAAGGGCGAGCCTCTGCTTCCAAGCCCTCCTGCCTGCCTTTTGCCCAGCCCGCAGTTAGTTTTGAAACCTGTCACAGCTGAACGGAGCAACGAGAGCCGCCTTTCCGTGCGCCACGACTACAGCTTTCAGCTGCCCACCATATCTACTCTGACCTTCACAACCAGACAAAGCAGTACCAGCTACTCCCTGAGTAAACCAAGGGGGTTATAAAAAAGACATTGGACATGGCTACTCAAACAGCCCTCATCATGTAGACTGCTATTACCTACTTCCTAAAAAGTAGATGATTTTGTTATGAAATTCTAAAATTAGGCACTAAACACCTGAAAAAATTTCCTATTCAAACCAGACAATAAAATGCCAACTGGAGCTCTGTTTTAAGATGGCTGGGTATGTTTTTGTGCATTAGCAGAAATGCCTCCGGAGGGGAAATTTTTTCACATGAAGTACATTATTAATCATTTTCATATCAGTACTTTTTAGGATATTACAAGAAAAAACACATGGGGATTAACAGATTTTGAGGTTCATGAAAGACAATTTGATCCTTGATGACTTGGGTTTGTGTGCAATATGTCCCTGAGGACTTATTCTGACAGTAATTCTGCACTCAGCTCCGTATTTCTGTTTGATTAAAATACATCTTCCAGAAAGGCACTTGCAGTCCTTACTCAGACATCTGGAGAAATGGAAAATTCACCACTTCTTCTGGTAGCTTGTCACCCACACCGCTGAAAAATGTGTATCTTGTGTACACGCACAAATGAGAAACATCACTATTCCGGACTCCTGTGTCCATCCCCTTTCTAATTCTGATTGATTACGGTTGTCGTACGCTCCAGGCCCAATTCCACCAGGCATCAAGTGCTATGTCAGCTCCCGTGGGTGGGCAGAAGAGTTGGTGCATGGCAAGAGCAGAGCATGGGAGGAGAGAAGTGCCTCTTGCTCGGAGAACAGGCTTTGCTCTGCTGCTGAGCGACTTCAGGCAGCACGCTATTTGTTTTAAGAGTTTAATAGGAGGAAGTTCCCATGGAGACATGTGAGTATCCTACATGTTTAAGAAAACAAGTGTCTCACGGGCTCACTAATGCTTAGTATTGCTCAATTAAATATTCTTCTACTGGCAGGAAAAAAAGGAAGTTGAAATGAGGTGTTTACTAAACAGATTAAGTATTTCTTAATGCGTCACTCTGCTTATCTCTACCATCTTGTGTGATCACCCAGAACAAATAAGGTAACGTGGCAGACAAGAAAATACCTACTCTGTTCTCTTTTGGCCCTCTGTCCTGGCCAGAAAACAAAACAGCGCAGAGAACAGCTTCAAAACAAAAAGGAGACGGGACTGCAAAAGTTGCGTGCAACCTAATTCTCAGAGATGATCTCTTTATGCCAAACCCGGATCTTACTTCGAGTCTGTGGCAGTCAATCCCCTCGACTGCCATGCAGGCAGGATTTGGCCCCGGTAAAGTATCCGCCTGCATTCCCAGCTGCCGGGTCCAGCTGCCGCGGAGGAATGCAGGGCTGCCGAGGGCGCTGGCATGGGACACAGTCCAAACTTCCAGGGAAAAAAAAATCTCCATCTCAGCGCCTGGATCTAAACTTTGCGGTGCGATAGCTGAATCTGATAAAGCAAAACCCCTGCCTGACAATAATTCAATTTAAACTCTTCTCCCTCACCAGCATTCTGATCATGTTTGAACCAGCTACTTTATTGAATATAGCTTTAAGCATTTGGAGAGCTTCGGAAAGAGACGCGTACATTCATGAGCAGTACGGGGTCGGAAAGCAGAGTTACGTGTGTGCGTGCGTGCGTGTGTTAACTTTGCAGCAAATTAAAACTGAGTATTCAATACAATATTTTTATAAGGCTGAATCCTACTCCTACGAGTGAACAAGACTTTCACCGCTTTGTAGCATGCCACAGAGAATTAGATGACAGTTTGCACAAAAACACTTTGAGGAGGGATTAAACCGAGCAAATAAACACATTGCAGTCATTTTAGCACTCTGGCTGCAAGCAGAAATGTTTGAAGGCATAAAAGCCAGTTAATTCCAATTGGAAATCAATGGGAGCTGAAGAAGTACAGCACTCTCGTACCCCCGGAAAGCTGTCCTTTGACTATGGATTGCCCTAATCTCTGCTTTCTCTAAAATAAGACCGAAAAGTAAGGTGCTCATTGATTTTGCAACTGTCCCCAGATTTCCTATCTTTCTGGAAAAGTTGCCTCTGTAAACCTCATTCATCACGCTCTGTACTTCACCCTCTCCAGGTGAATCAGCTGTCACTAAAGCTCAAATTTAAATCTTACCATAACATTGCCGTGCTATTCAGAGTAAAATTCAAAATATTTCCACCAAAAAAAAACCCCCAAAAAACCCAAAAAAGGCTATTTCAGCCCCGGGTTTGTATCCACCTCCATCTACAGGCATCCACGAATCTCTCTGAACCACTCTGTGCTGTCTACCTGACAAACACACGGGCTATCTCCGGCTCTCCCTACCGCCCGCAGAGATTTCTCTGCCTGATGCAGCAAAGCAACGAGTTCCCATGGCCGGAGAGCAAATCCGAATCGCAGCAGAGCGGCCGGGAAACTTTGGAGGAAGCTCCCACCGCCGCCATCTGCCTGGCGGCTTCTCTTTCGCGGGGGGCACGGAGCGCTCCCACTTTGCTCCCGGCT